>CAUYTI010028272.1:0-37549 GCA_963575145.1 Galago senegalensis
ACTGGCTGGGGCGCCAGCCACGTACACCTAAGGTGGCGGGTTCAAATCCCCAGCCCAGACCCGCCAAACAACAATGATGGCTGCAACCAAAAAATAGCCGGGTGTTGTGGTGGGTGCCTGTAGTCCCAGCTACTTGGGAGGCGGAGGCAAGAGACTCACTTGAGCCCAGGAGTTGGAGGTTGCTGTGAGCTGTAATGCCACGGCACTCTACCCAGGGGGACAGCTTGAGGCTCTGTCTCAAAAAAAAAAAAAAAAAGAAGAAAAGTCTTGTTTTTCAAGTTATTTCATTTACATGACCAAACATGTTGCCATAAAGTTGCCTGTCACATCCCCAGATCATTCTTTTAATGTCTGTTGGATTTGTGAGAATATTTTTTCTTTTATTCTTTATATTGGTAATTTATGTTTTATCTTTATTTTTTTCCTTCTTTAATCTAACTAGAGGCTTATCAATTTTGTCAATCTCTTTAAAATATAAATTTTCGGCTGTATTGCTTCTTCTCTAATGTTTATTTCTTTTCTATTTTACCGATTTCCACTCTTGTTTTTTATCATTTTCTTCCTTCTATTCATGTTGGTTTTACCTTACTGTTCTTTCTCTAGCTTCTTAAGGTGGAAGCTTAGATCATTGATTTCACTCCCTTCTTATTTTTCACCAGGAGCCCTTAAAATTCTAAACTTTACAGTTAGGATCATCTTAGTCGTATCCCACAAGTTTTGATATGCTGGACTTGTGTTGTCATTCTGTAAAAGCTATTACCTAACTTTCCTTGACATTTCTTTCTTTAGAAGGCTATTACTTGATTTCCAAATATGGTAATATTTCCTAGACATCGTTTTATTACTGGCTTATAATTCAATTCCAGTGTGGCCAGGGAATATACTCCCAAATTTTTCCTGGTGTTACTGTGGGAATGAAGGCTACTACAACCTGTCACTTGCTAACCAGAAACAAAACAACCCCCTCCCACTAACGTAGCCTCTTGAAGGCAGTAATCATATCTTACTGGTTTGTATGACAGTTCTTGCTACCTAACAGAATTATATAAATATAAGAACTTATTTGTTTATTAATGCTGAGGTTGAAAAACAAGAGGCCTGTGACTAAAATACAAACTTACCCTCCAGTAACCCCGGGTATAACATGAAAGGTGAAGATAAGCCTGTGACTCCCTATGATTTTTTAAAGAACTCTTAGAAAGACATCTGCGATTATTTTCTTTACACTTTCACATTTTTCATGTTCCAGAGCAAATGTGAAGGAATTTCTTAAAAAAAATGGGTATTACCAGGAAAGGCAATGTGGGAAAGGAAGGAGGTCTTGATGCTAATCATATCTACTAACATTTATTAGGCATTTACTATTTAGTGGGTCTGATGTTCTAAGCAGCTTGTGCTCCCAACAGGCCTACACTATTATGCCCACCTTACAGATGAGGAAACTGAGACGTAGAGAGGTTAGTTGCCTTATCCAAGATCATGCAGTTTAAAGGTAAAGAAGCCAGGATTTAAACCCAAATAGGATGTATAGCTTTTGAGATTTATGGAAAGATACTAAGGATGGCTATCCCTGGGACTTGTCATAGATGGGGCCCAGACGCTGTCAGGGAGGGCATGGACTTTGCACTTATTTGATCTGTATTTCTAGAAGTAGAGTCAGCAAGGAATTTTTCAATGTACACAAAGGATTGTCAAACACCACTATGTGTGTATGTCGGGGTCAGTGGGGACAGACAGTGTGTGAAAGTCAAACTGAAAATTAAAGTCTGGAGTCCAGGCACAGTGGCTCATGCCTGTCATCCTTGCACTTGGGGAGGCAGAGGAGGGTGGATTGCTGGAGCTCAGGAATTCAAGACCAGCCAGAGAAAGAGTGAGGTCCCATCTCTAAAAAAATAGCCTGCATGTGGTAGATACCTGTCGTCCAGCTACTTGGGAGGTTGAGGCAAGAGGATTGCTTGAGCCCAGGAGTTTGAGGTTGTGAGCTATGACACCATGGTGATCTACCCAGGGTGACAAGTAAAACTCTGTCTCAAAAAACAATTAAAGTTTGGGGCAGAGCTACTGCAGACTGAGAGGGGATAGACAAGGAACTGATGACAGGAGCAGAACCACATGGGGACCAGAACAAGTGAGAATCAGAAGGCAATAGGGGACCACTGGTATCCAAGCCTGCCCATGTGCCGGACACTGTGCATGGCCCTTATAGAGTCATTATACCAGTGCTTCTCAACCCTCCTAATGCCACAACCCTTTAATACAATTCCTGTGGGTCGCAACCCACAGGTTGAGAACTGTGGCATTATACTATGGGAAGTTCACAGCCACTCATGAGATAATTACTGTCACCTTCCTCTCACAGATCTGCCCAGGGCTGCATAGACAGTGTGTGATGGCATCAGAGGAACCTAGAACTCCATGATCCTAAACACTGTTTCTCTCCAGCGGTGATTAGACCTTATAGACCAGGACCTGAGGGTGGTGATGGGGATGGGGACAGTCAGGAAAGGAATCCAGTGACTAGGACAGATTCCCCCTATTTAACCACTGCCATTGTAAGGTGACTTGTATGGTTCCCTCTAGTCCCCTGTTGATACTGCTCCCAAGACATCTAAAAGGTACCTGAATGTCCAAGACAGTCGTTCTCAACCTTCCTAATGCTGCCATGTATTTTCATTGTTACAAAGGGGCCGTGACCCACAGGTTAAGAACCACTGGTCTAAGACAAAACTGAAAGAGGACTTTTGTTTTATTTTTGAGACAGTCTCACTCTGTCACCCAGGCTAAACTGCAGTGGCATCATCATAGCTCACAGCAACCTCAAACTCAAACTCACAGCTCACAGCAAACTCAAACTTTTGAGACAGTCTCACTCTGTCACCTGGGCTCAAGTGATTCTCCTGCTTCAGCCTCGCGAGTACTTGGGACTACAGGTGCTTGCCATAAGGCTCAGCTAATTTTTTCTATTTTTAGTAGAGATGAGGCCTCACTGTGGCTCAGGTTTGGCTCCTGAGCTGAAGCCATCCTCCCACCTCACCCTCCCGGAGAGGCAGGATTACAGGCTTAAGCCACTGTACCTGGCCAAAATGAGTTTTTTAGTTATGTTTGGCACAGGACAATAAAGCATGTCGATTCCTCAAGATCATATTATGTTTACGTTGTTGTTAAGATTATGTTATTTTCATAATATTAATGGATGATAGAAAAAAATGGATTCTTTCGGCATTTATACCCCTTTCCCGTTCTCTATCAAGGAAAGCTACTCTGAGATGAAGACGAAAAGGACACCCCAGAGAGACTAGTGACAAAGTGGAAGCCCCAGATCAGAAAGAAGGTTCCGAATGAGGGCTTGTGGTCCATGGGCCTGGCCAGACGAGTTATATTCCAGGAGACTAAGTGTCTGCTTTGAAACACGGAGGCTTTGAGAAAGAGTTCTAGAAAATGGGAAAATGGAGAAATTCAATCTTTTAAATAAAGGCAGGCAGTTTGGATACTGTCTTGCTGGCGAGCTGGGCGCTGTTCCAGGTGAGCTGCGAGGAGCCGCCTCGGACTAACCACCTGTCTTTCTGACTGAGTTGCTATACTGGTTTTCCAGGTATTGTGTGGACAAAGTGCATCTGGATTGCAACCAAGAACCCTTGACAAATAAGTGTCTACTTTTGAAGATGAGATACACCCACGGATAAGGCTGACAGCAGCCGAGTCAGGTAGATTAGTAGCTGGTTGGATTCAGAGTACTAATGAGTGGATTGACGGCGATCTAGAGAAAGGATCTTTCACAACAGCGGTTTCTGGCCTTGTTATTAGTGTCTTAGATGATGACAGTGATAGCCTACTGATAAAATTTGTGGGTGACACAAAGCTGGAAGGGATGGCTAATACGTCGGACAGCAGACTTGCAATGCAACAAAGAGTTGACAGACTGAAACAATGGACCAGATCTAATAAGATTATGTTTAATGGGGATAAATGTAAAGTCTTACACTCGGTTAAAATAAACAAGCCAATAAGACAGAATAAGCAACAGATGGGAGAGATGCGGTTTGATAATAGTCTGTGTGAGAACGATAGAGATGTTTCGGTTGATTATAAGCTCAGAATGAATCGCGAGCATGCTGTAAGCTTGGGCGGGAATGAAATGGGAGGGCAGGGAAGGGAGAGGGCAGTCCTTTCAGACTCCAAAATGATGGCTCATGCTGCCCGAGTGCTCTCTGTCTGGCAAACATCTTTATGTGGATTCTCTCATTTATTCTCACTACTGGCCTGTGGGTAGAAAACTGGAGTTCAGAGAGTTAAGTAACTTGTCCTAAGTCACATAACTGGAGGCAGGATGTGGGCACAGGTGTTCTGGCTGCACACAGGTGCTCTGCCCCGGAGGGCAGAGCCATGGCCAGTGAGGGAAGATACAAAGAGAAATGTCTGGGTTCCAACAAGCCTGAACTTTCTAATAATTGGAGCACTCCGATGATGCACGGTGTCTCACAAGGGAGCAGGGCCCTGTCACCCGATGGCCGCCAGCGCAGGCATCTTGATCATTTGTCAGAAAAAAAGCTGGCCCAGCTGACTGCGCTTCCAGACAGCCCCTAACATCTGGATGGTACAGTCTGGGCGTTTTTAGGGACAAGAGAAATTCCCGGGAGGTTTTCAGCTTAGTACATTTCAATAATGAACTTCAATAACCTGCTCCCTCCAGAGAGTTGGGGGTTTTGGTTTTTTGATTTTTAATTTTATTCCTCAGGGATTTTTGAATTATGTGCTGCCCATCTCACTCTCTACCCATATGACAAAAGCTCCTAGACAGCTGCCTCAGACCATTATGGGACAATTAAAGGAACAAATAAGGAAACAAACATATCTAACACTCTCTACTTCTCTGTAGTATTCGTGTTTTCTCACTTACTGTCAACTTAAATCACTCTGGGATACCGTCAGGATCACATGTATATGCAACAGCCTCTCACTCCAGCTTCCTAGTTCCCAAATTGGTGAAAGAGAAAATTATTACAGTTTTTTGTTTGTTTTTTACACAGAGTCTCACTCTGTGCCCTGGATGGAGTGCTGTGGCATCAACGTAACTCAGCATCCTCAAACTCTTGGGCTCAGGAGATCCCCTTTCCTTAGCCTCTCAAGTATCAGGACTAAGGGGCTTGCCACAATGTCCA
Organism: Galago senegalensis; assembly: GCA_963575145.1. Lineage (NCBI taxonomy): Eukaryota > Metazoa > Chordata > Mammalia > Primates > Galagidae > Galago > Galago senegalensis. The sequence goes on from CAUYTI010028272.1 coordinate 5,160, forward strand.
GCTAGTTTTTCTTTTAATAGAGACAAGGTCTTGCTTTTGCTCAGGCTGGTCTTGAACTCCTGAGCTCAGGTGATCTGCCCACCTCGGCTGCCCAGAGTGATCTGCCTGCCTCGGCCACCCAGAGTACTGGGATTATAGGCGTGAGCCACCACACCTGGTGCTATTACATTAATAGTTAGAATTACAAGGAGGAGATGTGTAAATAGGTTAAAAGCAAAGAGTGAAGATATTCACTCAGCAATTACTTATATGATCTATGACCTTTGAACTTCAGTTCATCTATTTTGATTTCTTAGAGACCTCCTCCTTCTTCCTTCCAAAATGCTGGAGTATTTTCTATCTTTATTCTGTACAATTAGGATGTGTGGACTGTGACCCCATATATGAAATGTTTTTAAATTATAGCCTGCCATAGTACGGGAAGAAACAATGACCCAGCAGTGAGGCTGCCAGTCCATTATGCACCTCCCCAGCTAATCCATCTGAGCAGCTCCCATCCCTCACCCAGTGGTGGAGAGAGCAGGCACTGCCCGCTGCAAAGAGATGATGTCAGGCATTGTTAGTAAATATGCTTGGGCCCGCAAACCACAGTCTCATGCAGCAGTCACGCTTTCCAAGGAAGCCCACACCATCTTAATCATGTCTGCCAGGGAAAAATTTCTCTTTCCTCTGTGTTTTTTTTTTTCCCAAGACATATCTCCCCTGTATCATTTAAACATATTAAATCACTGTTAGTAAGCCGAGTGGGCATGATGTTAGCATAAGATCTAATCAGAGTGAGTTTGCTAGTCTCCGAAGGCTTTATTCTTTTTGTCTCTTTCCTCTGTTTTCTTATTAGACTGAAGAGCCTTTTTTGACATCCTCATTTGTTCTGCCGTGTGATAGCATGGGATCTTTCAGAGCTGTCAACATCTGCTCCACTCTGGAGAGCGGCAGAAACAAGCCAGCAGAGCAATAATAATTATGCCCGAATGAACTGAAAAGGACGCAAGAGAAGAAGGAAGACAAGAAAAATACACCCGAGGCAAAGGAGTTCTGTCCTGCACACGGGTGCTTGTGTGCGTGTGCAGCCTGTGTGCGTGTGCATGTGCTGAAGACTACGCTTCTATGTGCAGTGAGAACACAAACTATTTTCCTGAGAATAGGGAACTAGGGATCCATCAGGCTCAGGGTTTCCAAATTCCCCGATCCTGGCACCTTCCCCTGGAAGACCATGCTCAATGTGGGTGCTGCTTTCTGCATGTGCAATGGTGATTCGCAGGACACTGGGGAGAAGGGCTTGTCCCTTTTGTCCCCAACCCTTACACGCAGCAGGGTAACAAAGACTTCAGATGTGTCTTCTTCCCTAGGTATTCCTCTCTGGGGACACTTCCTGGGAAGATGCTGTAAGTCTTCCTGATTGTCAAGATACTAGTTATTAAATCACCAGTACTCTGCCTTATGCAAATATTAAAAATAACAGCTGGCATCTACCGAATGTTTAGTATTGGCCAGGCACTGTGTAAACCCTCTTAGTGCACGATCATTCGTCCTCAAAGAATTTTACAGGCAGAAGCTAATAGGATCTCTATCTGCAAATGAAAAAATTAGGACTAGGCCATATTCCCCGAGGCCTTCCTTGTACATTAAGGGAGCCTGGGTTTTTCAAGGTTGTGGTTACACAAGAACAAAAGAACTGGCCGTGTCATTCATTTGCGATTCTTCAGCACTGCAGTCAGGCTGACAGACTTACTCAGGTGACAGAAACAACTGGTCGGAGCAATAAAGACTTGGAATAAAACACACCCCCCCCCCCAGCCAGAGGGCCCATTTTTTTTCTATTGAGTTAACTGATTATTTTGCAGGATCCAGGAACCCTACCAAGGCCACGTGTCTGTAGGGTGAGTAGTGCCCCTGCTCTGAGTCTCAAGGTTCTGTTCGGCCCTAGAAGCTAAATGTACCAAGGTTGGACTGGCCCTTAGTGAATGTGGGAGGCAGACAAGACTGGTCTATAGAGAACACTCCTTCCCTCTGTGCCCTCCAGCTCCTCCCCACTGTGCCCACTCTTGCCCCACTTCTGAAATTAAACCATATGTTCTCCCCGCATCCTTTACCTCTTCAGAACCTTCTCCTTAGAAGGCCCAGGTCACTCATTTACACTGAAGTTACCCCTTTTTGAAAGATTCATTTTAACTATGAAAAATGCCTTAGTTAGGCCAAAGGAATGCATCTCCAGTGGTGGCATTTTGGGCTTTCCCAAGCTAGTAAGACAGCTGGGGGTGGAGGGAAAATCTTCTTACACACCAGGATGGTGTCCACTCACCCTGGGCAGCAAAGCCAGACATTGCAGTGGGAGAAAGAAACATTTTTAGTGCATGGCACTGGGCTAGGAGAATGTGCAGCTAACACTTAGGACTTCAGTCTGAGGGTTTAACAAGCAAGGGTTTTTAAAGACAGGGGTACATTTCAAGCAGGCAAAATTGTAAATCAATCCATGGAGGTCACATGTTGGCCTGGCCTCAAAAGTAGGATACCCTGAAGTGGGGGCTATAGTCATAAGTGGATTCGGGGATTCTTGAAATAGTGGAAAGAAATGTTAAGATGGTTGTGACTGTCTCCAGGTCCCTCAGGGAGAGATTTAGAACAAAGAATAGCAGCCATTGGCATTCACTTCCTTAGTTCCCCTTCTCAGCATGTTCCATCTGGTGGGGTTTTCAGAGAAACAGCTCAAGAACATATGATAAGATGCAATTTTTTTGTTTTTTTTTTTTTCTTTTGAGACAGAGTCTTACCTTGTTGCCCTAGGTAGAGTGCCAAGCTGTTATAGCTTAAGGCAACCTAAAACTCTTGGGCTTAAGCAATTCTTTTGCCTCAGCCTCCTAAGTAGCTGGGACTACAGGCACCTGCCACAACACCTAGCTAATTTTTAGAGACGGGGTCTAGCCCTTGCTCAGGCTGGTCTTGAACTCCTGAGCTCAAGCAATGCAACTGTCTTGGCCTCCCAGAGTGCTAGGATTACAGATGTGAGCCACCATGCCTGGCAAGGATGCCATCTTGATGTTGGGTGTGGTGGCTCACACCTATAATCCTGGAACTCTGAGAGGCTAAGGAGGGTGGATTGGTTGAGCTCAGGAGTTCAAGACCAGCCTGAGCAAGAGAAAGACCCCCATCTCTACTACAAGTAATAGAAAAACTAGCCAGGCTAGTTGGGAGTCCCATCTACTTCCAGAGGCGGGGGTGGGGCCTGAGGCAAGAGGATCTCTGAGCTCAGGAGTTTGAGGTTGCTATGAGCTGTGAGACCACGGCACTCTACCCAGGGTGACAGAGTGAGACTCTGTCTCAAAATAAAAAATAAAAAATATGCTGGCGTGTAGCTTCCATAGGGAACCAAAACACTGGACTCGGGCTCGTGCTGAGGGCCATCATCATTCCCATTACTATTCAAGACCATCCAGGTACCCAGAACTTCCCTTGAAGGGACTCAACATTTTCCTTTATTTCCAAGCTTTATGTGTTTGGGTGGGTGGGGGGACTGTTCCAGCAGGTTCTCAAAGGGCCCCAGCTCCATCTCAGTCTCCATGACACTTTTATAATCACTCTCCAAGGAAAGAGGAAGGCGCCTTTCCCCCTCAATTTCTATGGCTGCAGCATGGGATGGAGTAGAAAGAAACGAAGGCTCAGAACTCAGCCTGGGGGTTGAGCTTCAGACTTGGGAGTCACAAGGTTTTGCCTAACATTCAGGGAAAGTTTGGGGGAGGAAAGGGAGAAAAAGAATGACCTAAACAATTAAAAGCCTCAACAGGAAAGAAAAAACACAAAGCATGCAGGGGATTGCTCTTGGGAGGGAGAATAAGACCTAGAGCCAATAGGAAGAAAGAAAAGCTGCACGGTGTCTGTGAGCAGCTGCACTGTCTGCCCAGAGTCACCCAACAGGAAGATCAGGCAGCCGGGGGAGGGAGGCTGCCGGGCAGAATCATCACGGAGAGCCAGGGCTGCCTAGGCTGTGGATCAAACTGGAGCACACCTGGGACCAAGGACAGGCACGGGCCCTCCTGTGTGACACCAGCCTCAGCACGCAGATTGTCATCCCAACCTGATCCAGAATTACATCAGTATCCCAAAAATAGCAATAGCCACACCAAACTTAGAGATGGCAGCTCGTGTGACCACAAGTGGTTGACCAAGGAAATGCACTCAACCAGCAAGTCTTCAGTCTCAGCTAACCACGTAATCTTTTCAAGTTTTGGGCTTTTTAATATTACAAAACCTTTTCCACCTTTCTAGAAAGTTGTGTGCTGATGATAAGGTCTCTGTAAGAGTCTGCATTGCCTCCCTGAATCCACCCCCATCCCGTGTTTGTCATTTAGAACTGCGGTTGACCTTCCCAAATGAGTTGGGACACTATATCCAGAGTACTCTCCTGGCTCCATCCAGAAGGAGGAAGTTTCTGAGATGCCTGAGGGGTGAGAGGCCCCCCAGCTCCGGTGTAGATGTGCACAGTGAGCTGGCCCCTGAGAGTATCCTGTAGGACCAAAGGACACTGCTGGCTCAAGTGCATCAGATCAGCAAATCTGCGTAGTTCTGTGGGGACTGCCGCTCTTGATCTAATTAATAGTTTGTTTGTTTGCATAATTTTCCACAAGAAGGGCTATTAGCATGTCAAAAGGATGTGAAAAGTATCCTCCAGAATGATAGAGTAAATACAAACCTAGTTTATCACTGTGTCAGTTCCCACAGACTGCGCTCTGAGGTGCTAACCTTTCCCAGGGACACCCCGCCTTCAGTCAGCTGCAAACCACAGACCCAGTCTGGGAAGGGAACGAGTTGATGGTGAAAAGCGAAAAATCATTCCTACAATGACATTTATTTTTAAATTCCAACAAAATCTGAAAACTGCTGGAGGTGTGTCCTTTATGTTTCTCTCCTCCCTTTTAAAAGCTCTTAGAGGAAACCTACTGGGCTGACGGCACTTTTCTTCACATCTCAAGGGAACCCTTTGAAAAATGTTTTTAGAACACTAATTTTCATAACACTCCAGGGAAACAAAGAAAGGGGTTATTTACATAAAGTGAAGGATTTCTGTTCTACCTCTCCAAGAAAAGACAGAGAAAACAGCGAACCTCCTGGAAACCTTAGGAGCCACCTGAGGTTTAACTCAAGAAAGGAAATACCTCCTAAGGCAGAAAGCAGAGAATTCGAGAGAACTCCCAAGCTGCCTAAGACACCTCAAGATGCAGGTTAAACCAAACAACCAGTGACCCCAGTCACGCACCCCTCCGCATGGGACGAGAAAAGGTTCAAATATACTCAGTAAAATCTCCCAGGCCTTTCCATGGAGACTTCTGCAGCTAAATCTATGGACTATTTTCAACGACTAAAACTTAACTCCTTTAGCCTAAAACATTTATTTTACTGATGCATGTACCACATTTGGCCTCATTTTTTTCTTTTTTTTTTTTGAGACAGAGTCTCAAGCTGTCACCCTATGTAGAGTGCTATGGCATCACAGATCACAGCAACCTCAAACTCTTGGGCTTCAGAGATTCTCTTGCCTCAGCCTCCCAAGTAGCTGGGACTACAGGCGCTCTCCACAACACCTGGCTATTTTTTGGTTGTAGTTGTCATTGTCGTTTGGTGGCCTGGGCTGGATTCAAAACCCCAGCTCCAGTGTATGTGGTTGGTGCCCTAGCCACTGAGCTACAGGCACCTGGTCACAGCCTTGTTTTCTTAAGGCAGAAGATTCTGAACATAATCTTAACTTCCCTTTATGGTCATGAATTGGCATGTATGAGACCGTTCATGGGAAAACTGGAGAAATCATTCAGGAATGAACAAAGCATCATGGCGGCAACTAGAATGACTTCTACAGTAGGCTGCTATTACCCTACACAGCCAGCATCTGTTTCCATCGCTCCTTCCTGTCAGGACTCCCCTCATGCCTGATGTCCCCCAACCTCCAGGAAGCCTGTGTGCCTCAGAGGATCTGGCCCAAACCCTTCTTCCCACCTTGCCAGTGATTGGTTCAGAAACCATCATGTGATAGTTTGGGCCAATCAAGCAAAAGAAAAGCTTCTTTTTTTCAGGTGCCTCTGTGGGAAATTTTGTTGCTCTTCAGAGACTGCCACGGGGAGAGTCTCCCTGGACGTGGCTGTTCCTGCATGTGAGGTGAACGGCAATGGCCGCCTCAGTGGGTGGAGTTGTGTGCAGACCAGGAAAAGACCAGAGAACCACAGAGCACCCGACTCCACCACCCCTGGAGCCTTGTGAGCCACGTGGGACTTGTTTTATAAGCTCCACTGAGTTTTCTGTTCCTTTCACATAAAGAAATTTTAACTAATGCATAGTACTAACAATGAAGATGAAAAGATTGCCTGTATAACATAAATGTAATAGTGACTAAGGGGCGAGAAGGTGAGAAATTGCAGTGTAAGATGACCTCATCCACAGAGTACATGACTAAGCCAGGAAGCCACTAAGCACTGAGCCTAAGGCATCATTATCTCTCCGGATAGTTTGAATAAGACCAGGTAAAAATGATGTAAAGTGGTGAGGTGGCTGTACTCAACCTTAGCATAGGTTTTGAAGAGAGTAAAGTAGATACAACCTAGTGTACAGTCTAAAACCATTCTCAAGGGCCAAGTGTGGTGGCTCACGCCTGTAATCCTACCACTCTGGGAGGCCAAGGCGGGTAGATTGCTTGAACTCATAAGTTTGAGACCAGCCTGAGCAAGAGTGATACCCCATCTGTAGTAAAAATGGAAAAACTAGCCAGGTGTTGTGGCGGGTTCCTGTAGTCCCAGCTACTCTGGAGATAAGCAGATCACTTGACCCTAAGAGTTTGAGGTTGCTGTGAGCTATGATGATGCCACAGCACTCTACCCCGGTGACAGAGTGAGACTGTCACCCTGCAAAAGATAAAAATGAAGTAAAATAAAATCGTTCTCAAGATGCCTTGGTTGAGAGATCAGAGATGGCTCTAGAAGCTCTAATAACAAGAGTTCGGTTTCAAATGGAGAGGCATAGGCTGGAGGATGGTCAGTCTAATTTGTGGAAACCACAGCCAATTGTGTGCATAAATAAAAATGAAAGGCTTTGAGGAACTGGGAAAGTGTTCCTCCTGCATCTGAAATACTCCCCCAAATCCCTGATGTTTGAAATGATGTTAACTCGGCAATAGAAGACAGTTCTGTAACAAGCAAAGATAAAAGACCTGAAATACACATTTCCACTGGCCCACTAATCCAGTATCAAAAACTTGGTTTAAAGAGGACATTAGTTTGCTTTCGGTCTCAACAGCTCTAGAATACAACTTCTGTGAGACCGAGGATGCTTTGCCGCGTTCCCTGCACAATCCTCAGTAACTGAAATGGTACCTGATCCGCAGTGTGCAAAATAAACATTGTGAATAGTGAATGAATGAATGACAGATATCTGAGTCCTTCCCAAGCACAAACTTCCATAGGGATAGAGAAAAGTCTCCAGAGGGTACGAGGTGACTGAGAGATAGAAGGAAAGGTAGACCAGAAAGAACAAGAGGGGAAGAAAATGGACAGGTGATGGGAAAGGAGATTTTTCTTTTCTCATTGAGTCTAGGACAGGCCCTAATTGAATTCTCACACTGGATTCCATGTCAGAGGGTTGGAAACTCTGTCTGACGTCCGAAAGTAAAGAATTACAGACGGTATTTGAACCAAGTAGCACCCCACTCCCTCCTAGCTCACCCTGATCATTTGATCCCCAAGTATCAGTCCCCCCAACTCCAGAAATGGATTTAACATGAAGTCCATGAAGCGTAAGCTTTGCTGCTCCTAAATTTGATAGGAGGAACCTTAGCACCACCTTCATTGGCTATATGTTTTTGCGAAACTTGTGAAAGTTTGATATTTTAGTCACAATAGGTCAGACTGCTGTTTCTTTCTACGCTGTCTTCTCACATCAGAGGGCTGTAGGCATTTTGAGGGGCCAGCTAAGGCAAGGAGAACCAGAGATTAGTTTGGGTTTAGCAGATTGTAATTACGTGATTCCCAGTCAATTGTAGATCTAATTATTTCTATCTGTCCTGTTATAGGAGTGGCTTTCAGGAAGATTCCAACAGCCCACTGTGGAAACTCACCTGGTATCATAAGACAAAGTGGCAGATCTATAGTTTGTATAATAATTTGAATATTTCTAAGACCCTAGTGGAGGAGATGCAAGGGTTGAAACAGATGGAACCAGAAGCTAGTCTGTGGGAAATTCTTCCCAATCAATTGTAACAGAGGATTTAGTTTTCACTGGTACCTAGTCAAAATGAAGTTTCTTCCTATCAGGAATACACACGCCGATGCAATGTATACTCCTGGGTTTTTTACCACACAATAAAATCACTTTTTATAGATTTGCATATGAAGTTGATATACACTGTCCAGAGATTTAGAAGTAAACTCTAAAAAAAATAGAAATTGTTCCAAAATTAGTAAGTCATTAAAAGGCAGAGATAGATTGCTAGTAGATGTAATGATATGCTCTTATACTATTTAATGATCCAATTAATTTTTAAAAAGTGAGTTTTATGAACATACTTGAAACATATTTAGGTTTCTTTGTGATCTGACAGGAATATTATACTGACAAAGATAATGCACCTGTAATTCATAGTACGCCACTTTAAGGAGGACATTCACACAACTGAGTCAACAGTGAGTGCCATCCAGCCATGTTTAAGATTAGGCAATAAACCACAACAAAAATAAATAGGAAGTGCTCTGAATTCTTAGCGTTCATATCGGATAAAAATTTGGTGGAAGCTACCCAAAACATTTATGTGATGGTACCAAGAATGAGTTATAAGCTCACAAAAACTTTTCTAAATTTTTAATAAAAAAACAAGTTTGGGGGCGGCTCCTATGGCTCAAAGGAGTAGGTGGTGGGTTCAAACCTGGCCCCAGACAAAAACTGGAAAAAAAAAATGTGGTCAATCATGCTACAGGAAAGACTGACCTTTATACACACCTTTTCACTAGAAAATACTACAAAAGATTAGTCATGTAAAGAGGTGATCCAAAAGTATAGATTCAAAGAAATGAAAGAATACTTAATTATGCAGGGCTATCAGGGCAATTGAGTAACAAAAATACTGTGGAGTTTTAGAGGGGGATTTTGTGATGCTTGTGGCCTTGAAATATTTTTAAAATGTGTAATTTGTAACAATTTCTTTTCTCATTTTAAATAAAAACACAAACCTATATTTGTGTAAACAATCTTGTATTTTCATTCTTTAAGAAGTCTCTAAAATGATGCAAGCTTCGGATTCCCAAAGTATTCCCAGTACTTTATTAAGAGGAAAAGATCCTGGTTTCACCCCTGCTTCCAATCATTTCAGCTCTGGTTTCGACAAACCATTACCCAGTTTTAAAACACACATACACAGTCAAAAAACAAGTGAAAGAAAAAATGTCTAACATTAATGAAATGAACTAAAATAGAAAATGGATTGTTTTATATGCTCAACCTTTTGTCAATAGCCCAGAGATCTGATATGTGTTTGTATTTCCACAGTAGAATGGTAAATGTGTGTTGGGACAGAGGGAGTTAAGAACAGGGTTCTGGAATTCAGAAGCCTTCTTAGGGTTTGTTAAGTGGGGAAAAAAAAAAATGGGAATCACTGCCTATCTTAGTCTGTTTGGGCTGCTAACACAAAATAGCATCTACTGAGTGACTTCCAAACAATAGAAATGTATTTCTGGTAGTTGTGGAGGCTGCTAAGTCCAAGGTCAAGGTGGGAGCAGATTCAGTGTCTGGTGAGGACCCACTTTCTTGTTCATAGATGGCACCTTCTCTCTGTGTCTACACATGGTCAAAGGGGCAAGGGAACTTTTTCAGGCAGATTTTATAAGGGCAATAATTCTATTCAAACTTGTAAAAATAGGCAGAATATTAAATGCCTTTTAAAACTTCTATGAACTAAATGAAGGCTTGGTCCCTATAGCTCAGTGACTAGGGCGCCAGCCCACATACACTACAGCTAGCGAGTTTGAACCCAGCCGGGGCCTGCCAAACAACAACAACAGCTACAACCAAAAAATAGCTGGGTGTTGTGGTGGGTGCCTGTAGTCCTAGCTACTTGGAAGGCTGAGTCAAGAGAATCGCTTAAACCCAAGAGTTTGAGGTTGCTATGAGCTGTTATGCCACAGCAATATACCAAGGGCGACATAGTAAGACTCTCTCTCAAAAAAAAAAAAAAAAAAAGGAAAAGAAAAGAAAAAGAAAAAGAAAGAAAGAAAAGAAAACTAAATGCAACTTCTAAAGTTAAATGAAGCTAAGCCAGGGACAGTGACTCATGCCTATAATCTGAGCACTCTGGGAGGCTGAGACTTAAGCTCAGGAGTATGAGACTAGCCTGAGCAAGAGTGAGATGCCATTTCTACTAAAAGTAGAAAAATTAGCTAGGCGTGGTGGTACATTCCTATAGTCCCAGCTACTCAAGAGGCTGAGGCAAGAGGATCACCTGAGCCCATGAGTTTGAGGTTGCTCTGAGCTACGATGCCCTCTAGCCTAGGGCAACAGAGTGAGATTCTGTCTCAAAATAATTAACTAGTTAATTTAATTAAGCTATAAAAATTAAACAAATAGAGCTGTTTTAAAGAGTAAATGTGCTCAGAAATAGGTGTTCTATAAATGTTAAGCTTCTTTGTGAAGAGTGGGATGTGAACTTATGGAAAAAACATATTTTTTTCTGGTCATAAATACCATTGTACGTTTCTCAACAATGCCAGTGAATCTATATAGACCATATGAATTATGTTGTACCTTTTTCCCTTATCCCAAAACTAGTGTCAAATAGGGAAATTTATGAAAGAAGTAAGAACATCTGATAACATAGTAAGAATGGTTAGCATCCTTTGTAATCAAATACAACATAATAATCAGATATTGTTTCATCTGTCAGACTGTGAAGGTTAAGAATAATGAGAACGTTCCCATACAGATGAGAAGGAGGGAAGAGGAGGGGTATACTTATAATATCGGAGAGCTGGAGTTCATATTGGTACAGCTGTTTTGAAGGCCAATTTATTATAAAAGTAGATCCCCTTTCCAAAAAAAAATTCTTTTAAAAAGTCCAACCTGCATTTGAAGCTAACCATATGTCTACTCTAGGACCTAGTAAATTGCACTGCTAGTTTACACTTAAAAAGTATAAATATGTCCTCCAAAAGAACACACAAGAATATTCATGGCCAAGAGCAGTGGCTCAGGGCTGTAACCCTAGTGCTTTGGGAGGCTGAAGCAGGTGAATTGCTTGAGCTCAGGAGTTCAAGACCAACCTGAGCAAGAGCAAGACCTGTGTCTACTAAAAATAGGAAAACTAACCAGATGTCATGGTCTGTGCCCGTAGCTCTAGCTACTTGAAAGGCTGAGGCAAGAAGATCATTTGAGCCCAAGAGTTTGAGGTTGCTGTGAACTATGATGGCATGGCACTCCACCCAGAGTTACAGAGTGAGACTCTGTCTCAAAAAATAATAAATAAATAAATAATGATACATTGAATGGTAGAATGCTGCATAGATATTAAATAAGATGAAATAGAAGAAAAATAAAAAGTTTATTTTATGGAAAGTTGTTCATGAAATGGTGTTCATAAAAGGTAAGTTAGCCAAATGGTATTTAAGATGTAATACTATATTTGCTTAAAATACATGTGTGTCTCTGTGTATATATACACACATACAAATAGGCCCAGGGGAAAGGCTATTTAGTATATAATCCATATGTTTATCATGCTTATCTCTAACTAATGAGATTATAGGTAGTTTTTCTTTTTTGTTTCTCTTGTCTTCAATAATTTTCTACATTGGACATGTCCTATTTTTGTAGTCACCAAAAACTTGAAATAAAATTTAAGAAGGGAAAGAGAGAACAAGAGCAATCCAGCCAACTCCCTGCACTAGTAAGCTGGTGGACATCCGTGTTGTACCCTATGAGTGCCCTGACTGTAGGCAGTCAACTTCTCTAAGACCCCTGTGATTCAGGGCCTGTCTGTAAAATGGGGGTAGTAACTGAACCTTTTTTGTTATCTGAATTAAATTAATAGTCTATAAGCAGTGCTCGGCACAGTGTCTGATAGCTCAGAAACGCTTCATACATATTAACCATTACATTGCTCTGGGACACTGGCTAAGAATCCTAGGTTGCCAGAACTGACTTAATTGCTCCTGTCTTATCTTCACCTTGGGTATCTACTGACCTGCTTATCGCTTCTTTCTTTTAGGAGTAACTAGAACACCGCTGCGGATGAATTGACAAATACATCCGGTATTGACACATTCAGTCCCCTGAAGGTCTCATCTGATCAGGGACACTGTTGTGTGCTCAGTATCACTCTGAGAACCAGGTCTCAGAATTATTTTTCAGAAATATCAAATTCCACCTGACACTGAAGCACTGGGGCCTGGGTTCTGTACCATTCTGAGTAACGGTTAGAGACCTATACACACAAGCAGAAAGTTAGGAGACGGCTGATTTGCTTTCTTCATGGAATTTTCTTCCTACAACTCACACAGAAGCACAGTTGGGCTTTAGTTTCATTTTTTCCTTGGCATCTCCTCTTTCCCTCCTTTCTACTTTCCTTGTTTCTATTCTACTCGTTCTTGAAATTTTCATTTCCAGAGTGGCCGCTGTGCTCTCTTGTCCCTGTACCAACTCGCCCCCACCTCCACCTCCTCCCCGCTCTCCCTCCTTCCTTCCCTTTTTCTGTCCCTCCTCTCCTTTCTACCTCTCACCTTCCCTTTCTCCTTCCTTCCTTCCCTTTCTCCCTCCCTCCTCTCCTTTGTCCCTCCCTCCTTTCCTTTCTCTCTCCCTCCTTCCTTCCCTTTCTCTCTTCCTCCTCGCCTCTCTTGAGACAGGTCTAGTGGCCTGGTTGCCATCTGCTGCCTTTTTTATGAGGTTGAGATCAGATGGCATCTAATCGATCGTCATGGTCTCCATGGTTACCAGGGTGACAGAGTACTTGGGAGAGACACATTCTCAAGCCTGGGGCTGTCAGACCATTCCTGAGAGGGGGAAAGAAAATAAAACCTCTTCCATCATATTTGCACATTTATATCTTTTTCAAATGCAGCAAAACACAGGCCCTGTTTACGTTTTACATTGCTACCTAGTGACTTGAGGCCAGGGAATGCAGAGTGGCTTCATTCTCTTTTAAAAAAATGTACAGGAACAAAAGTAAAGGGTTTTTCTTTTCTTTCTTTCTTTTTTTTTTTTTTTTTGTGAACCTCAGATAAAATCATACTCTCCCAACCTCATATAGACCAACACCTGTTTTTCTTTCCCTTTTGAATGTTTGAGAATTAATTTAGTAATTCTGATGAGTTGTTATCCTTCCAATAAGTCACGGTGCAGTTCTAAAACTGACACTCGACAACTCTTTGCTTTAGGAAAAGAAATAACCCTCAGAAAATTACCAACACTTAGATCTTGGATTAGGATCGATGGTAAGGTTAATGTTAGCTGTGTTTGGGGCCAAGAATTATTTGTAAAGCAGGACGCCATGTTTTCCTTCAAGAGCAGCCACATAGGATAAAATGTAAACAGAATGACCCTTATTCTTAATGCCGAAGGTGCCTGAGCGTGGCCGTGGTCTGGAACTCTGTAATGCCGGGGGTTGGCCAATCCAGCAGAGACACTCCCTTATTGTAATAGAATATGATGGCGCTGACAGCCCAGGACTGGTTGAAAGGGACATGAGGAAGATCTTGGTACTAAGGATACATAACTAAAGAAAAGAAAGCTAGAGTTCTGGAGTGCCCCAGAGACAAGAAAACCACCCATCATCATCCTACCATTAAATAATGCTAAACCGCCCAGGGAATCCTGTTGTTGATTCCACACCTTTCATGGTAGCACAGACGACTTGGGTTACACCGTCTGCTTTCCTTCCTTTCCTGGTAATATGTGATGTTTCGTAATACCTCTTGGAAATTCTGCTTTTTATTTTATTTTTTTGTCTTCGCCAGAGAAAATCAAACTTAAAATTATGGCACAGGTACAAGGCTTACCTATAAGCAGTTTTTTGGATTTAAAGAAAAAATGCAATGCCAACCCGTGTGCTGTACCTCCCCCTCCTTCCTGCTCTTCCTCCCTCCCTCCCTCACTCCCTTCCTTCTTCCTTCCTTCCTTCCTTCCTTTGTTTCTGATTTCCCTTCAGACCTCCTGCGTCTCCCTCTGTACAGTACTTTAGGAAGATTCAGATATATTTGTCGGCAGTGCCTCTGGCTGCTAAGCAAATAGCACACTGATATTTGAAATAGAAATGATGTCATCAATTGGAGGAGAGACTTTACTATAAAGAGAATATAATTTACCTTGACCGTGGACCCTCTTACTCACTTCGCACCTCTGCATCTCTGCTAATGCCTGCCTCTTCTTCCCTCTCTGCAGTTCCTCCTACTCTCTTACTCTCTCCTGATACTATGGACCATGGAAAGGCCAGAGGAACTGTTTTAGTTAAGCCCACCTCCCCAGAAAAGCTGTTCCCTAACCCCCCATAACACAGAGCTCTGACCTCCCTATGTTCTTTGGGTCTGTGCCTCTCACTCATGACTCAGCCCATCTGCCTTCCACCCTAGCTTATATATTATGCAGGTCTCCTGCCTCTCATTTACATCGTAAGCTCCAGATGGGAGAGGCTGTGTCCTCCACTTCTAGGCCTTCCTTTACTTTGCACGCAGTTAGCCCTCACTAAATGTTTGAAAAAGGTAATAGCAGCCTGTTGTGCCTACAAAGCAATAGCTGCTTTTCCTTTTTAAAAACCGGACACCAAAATGGGTTCTCCGCGTTTCTTCCACGGCAGAGATTTTACTTCGTGTCAGCCAAGAGGCTTCCCTTACCTCCTTGTCTGCCATACTCTTTTGCACAAGCACGCTTCTCAGGGAAGGTGGGTTCCACCTTGGAATGAAATGAGTCGTTTCCTTCCATCAGGACCACTGGCACAGCGTGGTGTCAGCTCACTCTTGCCTTCTGTAAATTGAGTTTGTCAGTGCTCAGCCTCACAGCTGAGTGAAATGCTGTGTGATGCGGGCTGTCTCCTGGGAGAGAGAAACTGGCATAAACCACATCCTAATGGGATCCAGAAACAAAGAAGCGTGAATGAAGTGTTAATTGCATTCATAAAGACATTAACAAAGGAATTAAAATGGAAGAAGCTTCAGTCCCCCACTCAAGAGTCACAGGAAAACACGTTACCCGTGGAATGTTTTCACAATAATCATCAAAGTTTGCTGCTTGCCCACTGCAGAGATAACTCTCAATAAATATGAACTTTTCCAAGAACAAACACTTTGTGTCCATTATCTTGAGTATATTAACTAATAGTTTGATCCATCCTGCCTCCGGTTCTTTTCTTGATTTTGTATGATTTAAGTTCCCAAAGAATCAAGAGGCATTTTCAATGCTCCTTCATTAACCATAAGGATGGCTGGTAACAGTGTGCACCTAATCAATCCCACAGTTCTTAGTAGAGCAAAATGCTCATTATCTGGGAGATTTTTTTTCTTCTTTTTGAAATAAAATTGTAAGAGTGGGGCTTATTTTCCAGTTCTTCCTGAATATTCCTGAGATAATCTGCACTGTGTGCAACCTGGGGCTTTCTCCCCAGCCCTTTGGCAGGGCCCCCAGCTGCTGACAGCAGGGCTAAGCTGGCAAAAGGTCAGGAGGCTGCCTTTGACTGAGGGTGGATCACATGGAGGAATATCGTGCCTGCTTAATGAAGTCAAGGCCACGGATTTGGGACCTTTTCTGGTTCTTCTTGTTTCACTCAATTTCACCTTCATAGATCACACAACTAATCCAAGCCAATTATTTTGTATATATGTGCAAACTGGTAACTAAGGGATTAGGTAAAAGTAAATGAATTTCATCTCTAAGACAATGACTGGATATCTCTATGCCTATAATGGAATCAGAACTAAAAACCGTATTAATGCAGAGTGTCTCCTGTCATCCTGGCAGAAACTCTGAGAGCCACAGAGCACTCATTCCCACCCTCATTCAGCAGATGAGAAAGCCAAAACTGAGAGCCCTTCAGTCAAGACCCAGGATTAGAATTCAGGCCCATTTGATCATCCAACTGCTGTTTCTATCTCCCACAGTCGTCTAACTCTCTTGGGACCTCATTTGATTCTCTCTAGAACCCTGTGAAGTGAGACAGGCTGTATGAACAATCGGGTCTATGTTTCCGTAGGAGTCATATTAACGCAGCAGAGGGCAGATGCTCTCTAGTCCATCCCTAGAATTTAGCTCACATCCCTGGTTACCGAAAAAGCCGTGTTTTTCAGTTTTGTCTACATCGATCATCTTCATGGATGTGGCATCAAACCAAGGGTGGCAGGTTTGGAAGTGATGAAATCCTCTGGGTTGTGTGTGTGTCTGGGTTGATCAGCGCCGAGAGGTAAGTGGAAAAGGAGCCGAGAGGAGCCTGTGTGGCAGGCAGGGAAGCTCACCGTCCTCGCCCAGGAATGGACACACCGAGCCACCGGCTGCTTTTATTTTTGTGGCAGACATTGGGAACATTTCCTCTAAGACTTGGACTATACTGAATTTGTTTTCTTTTCTTTTTTAAAATTTCAGATTAACATGAGGGTACCCATGTTCAGGTTACATTGTTTTTATTTCTAAGATAAAGTTCAAGTGTAGTTGAGCCCTTCCCCCAGGAGGCGTGCTAAACACCCCCACCCTCTGCACAGTAGGTGAGATCCGGGCAATGGCCCTCCCTCCTTCCCTCCCCTCTCTCTTCCCCCCTCCCCCTGGCTAGAAAGTACTTGTGTTTTTTCTTTCCTGTGGGTGTGTTTGTTTATATATTAGTTTCATATCAGTATTGAGCACATTGGATCCTTTTGTTTTTTTAATTCTTGGGATACTTTACTAAGAAGAAAGTGTTTCAACTCCATCCAGGTAAACACAAAAGGTATAAAATCTCCATCTTTTCTTATGGCTGAATAGCACTCCATGGTATATGTATACCACCACAGTATTAAATTTTAATTTTTTTTAATTCAAAAATAAAATTTTTAAGATTATATGCCATTTTGTGTTAGTCGTGCTTAGTCTCCTATGTTACCCTACACTCAGGGGATGACTGTCCTTATTTCTCATTAGATCACATCATTTATAGCACTTGATCCCAGAGTTTCCAAATGACAAATTTAGCTCAGTATAGATTGCCACCAAGCTGTTCAGAGGTCTGCTCCAAATAGCATTTTGAGTTAATTAGCTTGAAATTATTACTGTTACTGTTTACATTTACTTTATATTTTTGTAATTTTTTATCCTGATGATCCTCCATGTTACTCCTAAGATAGAAGACTGGTAAATGTTAATCTTGCTTGTCTGTGGCTGGTGTCCCCCACGAAGGTGCAGAATAAATGGGAAAAAGTCAAAGTGAACAGTTGGTTGGTTACATATTCAATCTGGACAACTAAGGTTAAATCTTTCCTTTTCCATCAATAGCAGAAGGGCTGAATAGTCATTCATTCTATTTATGTCAAAATTAAGAGAATTAGTTCACGCTCCTAAGTCATAGTTGTGTCATTACCACTGGGTAATCACTTACTCATTCTCATTTATGGAAATCCAAATGGTAAAGTTACTTTCTAGCGCTATACTGTTGATTACAGCAACTGTTGGACATATGTGACTATTTAAATGAAAATAATGTAATTAAAATTAAATAAAATTAGAAATCTAGTTCTATATGTTAAGTCATCAACAGTCACATGTGGTTAGGTCTATGTATCAGACAGTGCAGATTTATAGACATTTGTGTCCCGCAGAATGTTGTATTGGACAGCACTGGGATTCACACCTGCCACAGAAATACATTCTACATCCAATCATATAGGTTTTTGTGTGTGTGTGTGTGAAATACTACAGTGACCTGTGGTGCCAGACTAGAGGGGCGCCTGGGCATGGAGGAAGTGCCGCCGGCAGCCCCCTTTCTCAGAGTGTGAACTGGCTCTGTGTGTCATGGGAGAGGATAAGCCAACTCTCTGGAGAAAGGGCAGGTGCGGAAGAGCCATTTCCATTTTCCACTCCTGCAACTCCCAGAACCTCTGAGTCCAGACCTGCCGCCAAGACGTGCTTGTACAGACGCCCAAACTGAAGCGCATTTTGGATTAATTTTCTGGCCGTTATTTCTTTGCAAAAAAGTCTATCTTGGGCTTTTGATTAAGGACTTTCTTTTTGCCATGAATTTCAATGAATCTGAACCTAGTGATGTTTTTCACCAGCCAGCACCTTTAGCACAGGCACTGACAAAAAGAAATAAGGCTTCAGACAAACAAGAATTATAACAGGGACTGAAAAATAGAGTCCAGATCTCCCAGATTGAACATTTTAAGTGAATGCCATTGGCTCATTATCATGGACAGCCAGCAAATCAGTATATCCACAGACTAAAGAAAGATTTCTCCCTAAGATGGAAGACATGAGAACATTCTCCAACGCGTTTGCCATGCCAGCCATGTTAAACTTGCAAACATTGAAAAGTAAAGCCAATCACCTCCGTTCTCCAGTGTATCTCCCTAGGACTATCTTTGCTGTATTAAGAAAGAAATTGAGACAGGACATTATCGCAAGAATGCTCAGTCGTCTGCAGCGAGCACATGAGATCTACAACCTTCATTCTTTTAGCACATATCCTTCAAAGTGGGCTTATGGGACACATGTTTTATTTTCTTGGTAGACCATCAGTCCCTTGAAACTGCTGTATATTATACAAAGTCACACCCCACAAGTACCTGATACAGTTGGAGGTGCTCAACTCTTTGATTCCAACTTATCAACAAATAATGTATTGAATACATTAATGAATGATCCCTGGTAACACATTAGTGTGCATTATGGTAACTTTCAGCTGGCAGCTTATAGGAAAGCAGGAAGGGAGACAGAGGTCCAAAACGTGAGACCATGGGTTGTGAGCTGATTGGAAAGGGAATCGTTTCAAAGTCTCCTTAGAATCTCCATAGGGACGTGATGAGAGAGATGAGTTTTTAAGGGCAACTGTGAGGCAAAGGTGAATTCAGAGAAGATCTGCATCTTATCCATCATCATCTCGGCAGAATTTCCTTGTTGACGTTCTTCCCGGTCAGATGTAGGGAACCCAAAAGTATTATATTAATTTGTGTTGTATACCATTGTATTAACAGTTGAATGGTGAGATAATGGAGTTAATTGACAATGAAAATAATGAACACAATAGAATTCAGGCCCCCACATTTTCTCACAAACTTGAATGAAAATGAATCCTAAAACTAAAGTGACCACAGGAAATCTTGTCATCTATCCCCCCCACTTTAAATCATCCCTAATAAATCAGGATCTGACCCAATCTTCAACATTTCCAAGAAAAGAGAATCATAGGGGTATGTTAAAGATACAACATAAAAGGAAAATTTGAAAAATGTTTGTAACCTCTTTTGTGTTTTAACAATGCCGGTCACCAACTTACAGAAGTCTTTTGATGTCACTTTCTAAGTCATATACCTTTAAATCACCGTGACTCATATTTGTGTCTGTTCCAACTGTTTTCTGTGTCTCTCTTGCTGAAATGGTTTCAATTAGAGCCTGGAAAGGGTTGATAGAAAACTCTCGCACGGTGCTTGCCAACATGGGAATTGATTTTAAACATTGCTGTTTTTCATCCAAAAAAAAATTCCCCCTTCCCACCCTGGAGTTAGAAGAGATTATTCTCAGACAGGCATTTAGCTGATTTTTAATGTCAAAGAAACTTAATTTGCAAACTCGTTAGAAACTCTTTAGTAAAAGCTGCCTAGTAAAACAGATGATTAATATTGGTAAGCTCCTCATTTGCATATTAATTAGTCTCCATACTCAACTAATTAAAGCCACATTGCCTATTTGAGGACTTTCTTCCAGACTGCTGCCCTTGTTTCTATGTATAAACATGTATTTTAACTAAAGTAAGTGTTAGTGATTATGTCCGTACTTTTCTTAATGTATTAATTTTTCTATCAGTAACACTTAGGACCCCTTAGAGGTCCTAAAACCCTCCCTAAGCAACCATAGGATTGGCCCAAATTACTTTTGTCCCAGTGGTCATGCCTTGCTTAACGACAGAGATACCTTCTGGGAAATGCATTGTTAGGCAATTTCGTCATTGTCTGAACATCATGGAATGAATGTACTTAACTCAAACCTAAATGGTCCAGCTTACACCTTGGCTATATAAGGTCTGGCCTATTGCTCCCAGGCTACAAGTCTGTACAGCATGCTGTGTACTGAATACTGTAGGCAACTGTAACAGCATGATATTTGTGTATCTAAAACCAAGCTAAATATAGAAATGTGTAGTGAAAATATGGTATTATAGCCTTTTCTTTTTTTTGGTTTGGTTTTGCTTTAAGATATAAGCATAGTCAGCTAGGAGACCTTAACTTAAATCTCCTCCTGTTTGTTAACTAATATGTGGCCTTAGGTAAATTATTTAACCCTCAAAGTATTGGCTTTATAATTCTAAAAATGGATATTGGCCTACTTGATATTTGTTGCAATCTTCTTCTAATGTGACTTTTTGTTCTGCAGAGGCTTGAAAAGCTGAAGCCTGTAATTACCAAACTCCATCGCAACCAAGGCTTTTGATGTGACTTAGCTTCAACCAAGTGGACGTACACTAAGAGGACAGACTCTGAAACCCAGTCAAGTAGGAAAATTTGAAGCACATTGAAGACACTGACTTTTCTGGAAGGATGAAGCAGCTATGGTACAGCAGTGGGGCCAATAGTCCTAGTGGGAGTCATGTCCCAAATGCAAGGTTTGGATGTCATGGTCTTAGAGTCTGCGGCAAGTGTGGAACCTTCTGGTCTCCTAGCATTCCAGCCCTAGTAGCGGGAGGAGTCCACTCAGCAAGATAATTCCATAGTGGT
Source organism: Galago senegalensis (assembly GCA_963575145.1). Taxonomy (NCBI): domain Eukaryota; kingdom Metazoa; phylum Chordata; class Mammalia; order Primates; family Galagidae; genus Galago; species Galago senegalensis. The sequence continues at coordinate 26,054 of CAUYTI010028272.1, forward strand.
GTTCTGGGAGTCATTTCTGGGGCTCTTGCCTAAAGCTTGTTCATTTTTAGAAAAACAGACACCAAACTCCCTTTCTGCTTAAGATAGTTGTTGGGCAGGTGCTATCGCTTACACCTATAATCCTAGCACTTTGGCTGGAGAAGGTGGGAGGATTGCTTCTGCTCAGGAGTTCAAGACCACCCTGAGCAAGAATGACAGCCTGTCTCTGCAAAAAAAATTTAAAAATTTAGCTGGACATGGTGGCACATGCCTGTAGTCTCAGCTATTTAAGAGGCTGAGGCAGGGGCCTCAGGAGTTTGAGGTTGCGTTGAGCTATGATGAGGACACTGCATTCTGGCCTCCTGAGTGACAGAAATGAGACCCTGTCTCAAAAAAAGAAAAAAAAAATCACACAAAAAAACAAAAACAAAGAGAGCAAGACTAGTTTCTGTCTTCTGGACTGAATTCTGATGAGTGGATAGATTCCCTTCCAAGATCATGATGGAATTTACTTAAGATACTTTACGTAAAAGTGGTTCCACTTAGGAAGCACTTAGTAAATGTTAGTTTTCCTTCTCTTATTATTTGTATGTACAAAATAACAGACGAAACATCCAGACAGTTTGAAAGATTCTTTTAACTGACTCTCTCTCTCTCTCTTTTGGTTTTCAGTCGGCAAATAAACACAATCTTTAAACAAAAACCCAGAGCCACGCCACTACACAAACATAAAAGTAGATAGAGAGACAAATCCCACTCTTAGTCATCTTTTAACAAAGACTTATGAACCTTATGCTAAGATTAAGTGCCTGAGTTTAAACTGCAGCAAATCATTTTACCTCCTCAGGTTCTTCATTGAGGGCCTCAGTTTCCTCATCTGTAAAATGAAGAAATTGGATGCCATACTGTCTAAGGGTTTTCCCCTCCTTGCAGCAAGACTGTGTGCTCTTTAAACTAGTAAGCAATTACCTCTCATGTCAGTCTAGACATAGGCAGTCCAAGGCTGCCCGGATTCCAGCCTTCTCCAGTGGTATGGGATTGTGTGGGAAGAGTTGACCACGTGCCCTTATGTACTCACCGTTTCTCACATAAGCGAGGACAACCACTCCCTCCCCCAAACCAGATTTTAGCTCTTTTATCAATAATAGCGTACTTGCCTGACCAAATGGACATGCATCCAGCACTCCAAAATACAATTCCTCCCTCCCTTTTACACTGCAGAAAGCACTGTCGTCATCATCATTGATAATATTGATAGAACAATTACTATCTGTCAAGCCCTGTGGATTTTCTTGTTGTCTATTTAACTTCCACAACATCCCATGTGCTTTTTTGATATCGTGATAGTAAGGCTGAAAGAAGTAAGTTATCTAAGACAGCAGAATTTCTAAGTGGCTGAGTTAGATCTTGACCAGGCTTATTTGGACTGAAAGCTCAGTCTTAACCGCTACATCCCATGTCCTCTTAATGACAGTAATAAAGCCTGAGCAGCCCAGACCCTCTCTCTACAAAAGAGTAAAAGAATCAGCCAGGCCTGGTGGCATGTGTCTGTAGTCCCAGCTATTTGTGAGGGTTATTTGAGCTCAGGAGTCTGAAGTTGCTGTGAGCTATGATGACACCACTGCACCCTCACCTGGGTCAGAGAGCAAGATCTTGTCTCTAAAATAATAATGATATTAACAATAAGTAGCAGTATTGAAAATAGTATTATTTCAGCTAACCTTTACTGAGTACTTACTAAATGTTAAACACTCTGATCCGTAAATTCTCATAATTTACAACCTAAACCCTAACAGAGTCCCTATTTATAAGTGAAGAAATAGAAGCTTCTTCCCTTAAATGTCTTAAACCACAGTTATTCAGTTTCTCCTTGGTGGAGCCGGGCTGAGACCCAGGCGTGTTTGTACAGGCTGTGCCTTGTTGCCTCCTTTTTCTTCTTTTCCCCATGTTTCCTGTTAGCAGGGTCTTTTTTCTTTTTGAGACAGAGCCTCAAGCTGTCCCCCTGGGTAGAGTGCTGTGGCATCACGCTCACAGCAACCTCCAACTCCTGGGCTCAAGCGAGTCTCCTGCCTCCGCCTCCCAAGTAGCCCACCACAACGCCTGGCCATTTTTTGGTTGCAGCCGTCATTGTTGTTTGGCGGGCCCAGGCTGGGGATTCGAACCCACCACCTTAGGTGTATGTGGCTGGCACCTTAGCTGCTTTAGCCACAGGCACCGAGCCATTAGCAGGGTCTTGAGAGAGAAATCTTGACTCTGCTTTAATTGATGGGAAAAGTAAATCATTTGCATTCTTAGAATCCTTATAAGTAGCTAAGGATTTCCAGCCCTCCCCCGAAGCTGATTCTGCCCGTGAGGGTGCCAGGGCACCGTGACTGAGAACCACTAATACAGAGACAAATGGCACAAACAGGGAAGGAGCGAGGTGGCATGAGTCCTTGTTTGTGAGAACATCTATAGAATGACATACTTTCTCCTTTTTCCCAAATTGCTGTGTGAGGACCATAGTCAGCCCTTTTATTTTCCTCCCAGAGACACAGAGCTTTGATCCTGCTTCTGTGGGAGTGGACGTGATTATGGAAAGCCACCCTGTATTTCTGTTTTAAACAGAGCTTTTGATGTTACGTAGGCATGGGTTTAAAATTCATGTCCTTTTGGAAAAAGGTACAGCCATTTTAAAACCTGAATTAATTTTATAAGTGAACCAGATATCTGCCAGCATTAATAAGAAAAAAATCACGAATCCAAGCAATTAATTATTAAACACCTCACAGCCAAATATAGTACCTGTGGGCAGAGAGGCCCTCTCCTTTGAGGAGGTAAAAACTAACTGCAAAAGCAGAGCAGCCGAGCCGTCACCCAGGGAAGTGTGGTGTGCACACGGCTTCATCATTTTCCGTTTGCTGAGCCATGTTAAAAAGAAAGGTGGCGATCTAAGAAAAAAAAAGTAAAACCTTTGGGAAATGTATTCAATAACAAGCATGGGAAAAAAGTAGGTGCTGATGAGTAAGAAACGCATTAAGAGGATGTTTAATCTCGTTCCAGAAGCTCAGTGAGCCCTGGTGCTTTCAATTCCTGAAAGAGTACAGGTCTGGCACACAGTAGCCGCTTGAAAATGATTAAAATAACCAGCTAGTGAAAGGATGGCTGGATGCCTTTTCCCCTCAAGTTTGAGGAAAGGGGAAATCTGATATTGGCAAGTATGATTGAAAATAGTAGCCGTTATTGATGGAATGTTTTCGAGCCGTGAAGTCAGAGATTGAAACCGTAGCACCCAGTGTGGAGCGGAGGCTTTGGGGAGGTAATTAGGGTGAGATGTGGTTATGAGGGTGAGGCATGGTCCATGGGATTCGTGTCCTTAGATGAAGAGGCTCCAAAGAGTTTTCTCTCTCTCATGTTCTGTGTACACAAACCAAGGAAAAGCCATATGAAGACATGGCAAGAAGGCAGCCATCTGTAAGCCGGGTAGGGAGCCCTCACAGGAACTGAATGGGCACCTTGACCTTGTACGTCCCAGTCTCTGGAACTGTGAACAAGTTCTGTCATTGAAGCCACCCATTAAGTGGTACTTTGTTATAGTCGTCCAAGCAAACTAAGATAGCTCCTACATCTAAGTCCTTCATATCTTTAAACCTTATTGTACTTGGGGACACATATAATTAAAGAATGCTACATAGGTTGTACATTGCAAATAAATTTATACATAAATATTGGATATTTTAATTTTTTAAAAAATAGTTCTTTTTGAATGCAAAATAATTTCCTAATTGAAAGAAAACTGTACTATTTTCTATGACTGAGAGGACCACATCTAAGGAGAAGCTGGTATTCTAATTGTGGAGCCCTAACCAGATCCTCTCAGTCAATGTGGCGCTGTAATAACCTGTAAGTAGCATGTCAAGGGAGAAATTCAGCTTTCTGCAGCAGAGGTGAGGCATAAACCCACACCGCACAGTTCATTCCCTCTGTGCTCTCTTTCTCCCTTCCCTGGACACACAATAGATAGAAAAGCAATCAGAGACTGGGTGGTCACACGCTGGGTGTGCTAGATGTACCGTGGGGCTGCCATAATAAGAGCTTCCAGGAGAGGCCCAAAGCCCTTGGGGCCTGTTAGGCTCCTCATGACAATAGTGAACAGGCAAAAGAGGGGCCTCTGCTATAGGTCAGGGTGCCTGAGCCCAGCGACTTAAAGTGAATATGTCAGTTAGGGAGTATTTGGTTTTAAGTAATAACCACAGCAATACAGTTAAAAGTGAGTGACCCAAATCCTTACAACCTAAATCACGGGATGTCTGGAGGAAGACAGTTAAGGGGTGGATTCAGAGGCTCAAAGGTGTCATCCAAGAGCGAGGCTCTTTCCAGCCTCCTCCATCCCAACCTGATCAGCAACGTTGCCCCTCATGGTGCCAGGATGGCTGCCACAGAGCCTAGCCTGAGCAAAGGACGCAGAGAACCACGCACAGAGAAGACTCTATTTCTGTGGCCAGCTCCAGCATCTTCCAGGCCAGCAGTTCCTCATGACAGCAGCAGGCTGCTGTGACCGTCCAGTGCTGGTGGTGGTGGTGCTGGGCGGGATGTCCATTTGGCTGAATGGCAGCAGTTTTCTCTCCAGGTGGCTCCGTTGGGGTGAGTCTGCTTGGGGCACCACCATTTGTGCCTGTTTATTTTTCTGACCCTGATATCCCAGGCCTTCCCAGAGAGGCAGTGAGTTACCCGGTAGCTCTTTGATATTTCTTTTTCTCTGCTTATATCAGCAAGAATCAATTTCTGTTATTTGTAGCTAAGAAGTCTGACTGATAACATGGCTGTTTAACTGATTCATTGAAAATGAGGTTCTCTGTCTTTCTTTGGTTGTTGCTATTATTATGGTTTTAAATGGGTTTTAAAAGATGCCCAGAGAATAAATACACCTTCACTAGAATGCAGACCATCCTTACCTTACCCCATCTCTACTGAGTTTATATGAATGTCCTCCTGCTGGTATAGTTCTAGCCACACAAGTATGAAAAGATATCCGGGGAAAGGGGAAACTGCTCACAAATGGCATTTACTGGGTACTTACTATGAGCCAGGAATGAAGAAAAGTACTTTAATGTGGATTTAATTTTCACCATGCTACATATGTTGTATAGATGAGGAAGCTGGGGTGGAGGTCAGTCACTCAGTGCAAAGACCAAATGACCGTGTGCTATCAAACTGCAAAGGCACTTAGATCCCACTCATGCTGGGATCTTCCCAGTGTACCTGGGCAGTATTTGCATTCATTTATGTGATCAGAAATTAAAAAAATAGATTATACTCTACAAAGTCACCATAATACAGCTTAGCCACAGTGGAAGTTGGTGTCAATTTTGGATTTCACCCAAAGGATTTTGTTCTGGAAGGACATTGATCACTTTGTAATGTAGAGTAAGGTCAGTGGCACAACACTGAGGTTACCTTTCAAGTGTGATTCCAGGCAGTGTACTCATGGTACCCGAGCTGCGTCTGCCTTGCACTGAACTTGTTGGTCATTCTGGCCCACCCATGTGCCCCTCTGAGAGGAATTTCCCACCTCCCATCTAGTCCCTGTAACTAAAGCAGACATGCTTTATGCTAATTGCCACAACTGAGAGATGTGTTATCACTTGCCTGAAGGTGGCTCATGCAGCCTGTCTTACAGATGGGCCATTGACACAGCTCTTATCTGAATTAGGAATTGTGGAGCTGAAGGCAAAGGGAGATTCTAGTGTCAGACTGATTCAAAAGTCCCGTGAAAGCTAATGTCAACAGGAGGTAAAGTTGATGCTCTGTAAATACAGGATGGGGAGGCCAGGTGGTGGAGAGAAGAGGGTGGAAGGGCTGGGCAGAGAGAACAGAGACAGCTCTTCTGAGAGAGAGAGGAAGGAGGAGGGAGGGAGAGCAGAGGTGCTAAGAGAGAGACCTGGCCCTGGATCTTCCTGAATTTCCCAGGAAACTTTGGTGGATCTCCGTTCTCTCCAACCGCATCATCCTGTTTCTCATCAACGTTTAAAAACCCAACCTGTGAATAGAATGTGCCTTTCATCTTTTTAGTTTTTTTCCCATTCTTCTTCCTGTGACCTTCCTAATCCCAAGGCTAGAAGCTAAGAACAAAGTGGACTAGACAGCAGAGTCCGGATCATCTAAACATCAAAGCCAGACCCTGCAGGGTAAAACGGGATTATTTTGGGCTAAGACCTGGGCTTTTATAACCTCTCTGCTCCCCTCTGTGGGTAAAGACAGTATTGAGAGTATTTTTCATTCTATAAACTCTGGAAGCAGAAGCAAAATGCAGTCCTTTTTTCTTTTCCTATGACATTTTTTTATGACTACAAACTAAAAATACCAATGTACTTCCTTATAAAATTTTTTTTTCCCTGATTCAACAACTTCCCTCACTTAAGCATAAAGTGTTCCAAGCACACACACCTGGACCTTACCTCTAAAACGCAAGGCAGATGGTTTGAGTGGGCAAAGCCAGCGTGGGCAGTCATCTCGCTACACATTAGCAAAAGCCCAACCGTTTCGTCCTCCACGTCAATCTGCTTCAGACCAGGGCAGCATTAACTAGCAAGGTGACAAAGAAATGCAGGTCCTCTCTCCCTTTGTGACCCAGTGATAATGATTTGCTGTAAAGCTGAGTTGGTGGCAGTGGCTCTGAGGAAAGTTTCATCTTAGGCTGTTTGGCTTTCAAAGCTCTTTCCACCGACCTGCAGAGAAGGGTCAACTGGGCTCCTCCCTGTTTTTATCTCCTCCTTTCTGCTGTATTGTTTTTCCTTACCCAGAATAGCACAGTGCAGCACACAGGATGCTAAAGAATGAATGGGGCAGGGCGCAGTGGCCCACATCTGTAATGCCTGCACTTTGGGAGGCTGAGGCAGGAGGATCATTTACGGCCAGGAATTGGAGACCAGCCTGGGTGACATAGTGAGAACTTCACCTCTATAAAAAATAAATAAATAAATAAATAAAAGAATGAACTGTGATGCAATGCTTATGTCCTTGGAACGTAAAGACAAACCTCTTGGTTTCAAATTTGCCTCTGCCACTTCTACGTAGATGAGATCTCTCTGAACCTAAGTTTCCGCACCTGTTAGAGGCGGATGATATTGTGCATTTTCAGTTCCTACCTGTAGTGCTGAGTTACTGTTTGCTAGGGCCCAGGATAGTGCCTACCTTAATAAACAGTGCAGTGTAGTGTTTGCTAAACCAGTAAACAAACCTGCTCCAAGGATAGGAGATTCCTCTGCAGAAAACCAGGTAGGCTGGTGGAGTAGCACTTCCCTTGAAAAGAACTGAATGGTGCCTCTTGTTATGGTGATTTGTTTTTCCTTGTAGGAAATTTCCCTTTTTCTAATTAATCTCTACTTGGCCCCTGTACGTTCTAAAGTAAGAGAGTACTTTATATTATAAGTAACTTGCTTTTAGAAAAAAGGAAATTAAATACAGAAATATGCCACTGAAGTATAGGCTAATAAACTAACAATGAGAGCAAGGGAATCAGCAAAAACAGAAAAGGATGAAAGACTTTGAGTAGTTACACCAAGAGACCTGGGCTGAATCCCAGCACAGCACCCTTTCAACGCCTTCTGCAAGGCCCTCAGTCTTCTAGAGCTTCAGTGTCTGCACAGTGAGGGCACTCATACCTGCCCCATAAGGAAGTCCCAAGAATGAAGTCAGATAACATGGCCCAGTGCAGGCCCCAGCGTGTGCACTGGATGACTCAACAGATGTCTGAATGTAAATTTGAAAATAGTTTCTCCTAAGCTCATGCACAGAGTCCTACAGAGTTTGACTCAGGACTAATAACTTCTTCTTTAGGCACAATTTTTTTTTTTCCAGAAAGTCCTTGAGTCCATTCTGTCCAAACACTGTTGAGGCAAGAGTGGGGCCAGACTCCTAAGCCTGCACATAGGTAAGATTCTACCAAGCTGGGTCATCTGATTTCCCAGCCACAAGGAGTCAAGGTGGTGGGCAGTTCAAGATTACTACAAGATAATTACATTAAAAGAAGAGAAAATATAAAACTTTATAGAAATTAGATAAGACAACTCCAAAGTTTACTAGTTGGGGATCTTTTAGTATGGGAGAAAATAGCCCTACAGATCTAAGTCACCTCAGAAGACCTCACCACATCACAGCCCAGAGCCATGAGTGACGCTCACCTGGTCCAAAGCTTGTCAGGCAGAAAGAGCATCTCTGAAAGACCTTGAGAGGGTGGGGCGTGCCTACACCCCAGAGGAAAGGGACTTGCAGGAGGGAATCACCAGATTATCTCAGGTTATTTGAAAATGAACCTCAATAAGCCTAGGAGAGAAAAAGGCTGCTTGAGGTCCCACTTTCTCACTACAGGGCCCATCTTAAACTAACTTAATCTCTTCTGTCTGAAATAAATACCTTATAACACTGTTCTGGGATAGCTGTGTTGACATGCTTGGGGCACCAGGAAGCCTGCCTGGTATGTTGCAATAAATTGACTCCTGCCGGCTGTTGCTAAGTCTGCCCTCCCCACCCCCGTATGTGTTTTATCGTCTTAGTCCTCAAGTAATGAATGATTGGGTTGTCTCAAGTCCACTCACCATAAACAATACTCATTTAACACGCATTATTCAGCACCTAATATGTGCTAGGCAATGTTTCTTTTAGTTCTATGCAAGAATTTCCCAGAGGCATACACCCAGGAATGGGTTTCTTGCCCAATATTTATACATGTATTGGTAGCTCTTGTTTCCCCAAACCCTCATCAACACTCGATATTGTCAGACTTCTTAATTTTTGCAATATGATTGGTAAAAAGTGGTATCTTAGTTTTCAATACTGTTGAGAGTGAGATTAAGCACGCCTCTGCACTTACTAGGGACTCTCATATCCTAAGAATTGCCTATATCTAGGGTATGTCTTGCCCACATTCCTTTTGGTTTTCCTGTCTTTTTGCTGTAGTTGTTTTTATAAATCTCAGATGTGTAGCACTTGCTAGTGTTAGATATTGAGCATATATCCTCCCAATTTATCATCTTTTTATTACCTTTGTTTAGATTTTCTTTATCGAATAGAAACCCCCACTTATTGCAGTGTGCCAGGCAACCTTCTCAGTGCCTAATGCATGTTAGCACAATTATTCTAACAACAATGCTAGAAGATATTTCTTTTAGACTGAAGAGATTAAACTAGATTAAGCTGGGCCCTAATAATGAAGAGATGAGACCTCGCACACTAAAGGTACCAAACTTAGCTCAACTCCTGACTAGACTGGCTTAATGCTCCATTTCAACAGTCTGTCAGAAAAGATGCATACCTATTTCTGGACACAAATGTTATTTATTTCAATCTCATTCTTCTACATGCAATGTCTAGTATTCAACCAAAAATTACAAGACACACATACACACACACACACACACACACACACACACAAAATGGAGCAAAATACTGTCAAGACATATAGCAATTAAAGACCTAATTCAGATGTCAGACAAGAACTTTAAATAAATATGAGAAGTATGTTAAAGGATCTCGTGGGAAAGGAGGACAAGAAGCATTGGAGAATTTCAGCAGAGAGATGGAAAGTACTATAAGGAGTAAAAAACTACATATTCTGTATTATTCTGATTGTTTCCCCAAATCATTATGATCTTTGCTTTTTTTTCTGTCTTGATTTTGTTGTTGTTATTTTTTTTTTTTTTTGATAGTTTGGCTAGTTCCTCTGTCTCTTTCACTTCTTGGCATCCTTAGGACTGAGATCGAGGGTAGAAGTAAAGTTTGCCATCTGGTCAGGAATAGGAAGCCTTGTGTCCCATGCCTCACCTGTGATCTTCAAGCAGTGAATGCTCTGAGGGAATTGGCCTTTGGTGAAAAATGTCAAGATATTCACCACAGGGCTTAATTAAATGGAGGGTCTACACGGTTCCATTAAACGGGTTATTTTGTTTTTTGTTTAAGTAGTGTACTTCATTTTCTGATAGTGCCACAAAGTAAAACATTGCCTACATTTACAATGTTAATGTCAAGTAGATTCAAAAAACAAGATAAAATGAAAGAAGTTAATCATCTAATTATTATATTATTTGCCCTACAATTAAGTATATATTTTTTCTCTCAGAAGTATCAAAGTCAGACGTTGTTTTTTTATGTCAACAGCCACATATTCTGAAATACCCAGCTTCAGATCAAGTGTTTTAAAATCTACTGAGCTTTGGTTCTATTATAATTTGTACATAGCTCACTTTCTCTTCACTCATTCACTCATGGTTTTGATATCCGAGACTAGCTGTTATTATATTCTACCTGCAAGAAAGAAATTATTTGGAGTTAAACAAGAGTTGAAGGAAATGGAAGATTTTGTTCATTAGCCCATTTTGTGCCATCACTTGTCATCTCTGGAAGCTGATGGAATTGGGCCTGTGGAGACATCACATTCCTCAGGGCCATGTGTGACCCCCAAGTAGTAATGGCACAGTACTTACAGCCTACGACTTTCTAAAGGACTTTCACAAATGTTTAAGACCTCAAAAAAAATTGTCTCTAATATAACTAAAGAAAATTATGTGCTTGATATGCTATTGACCAGGGTCATGGGGCTCCCCCCAAAATGTACTTGGAACCTATGCAAACCCTAACCAGCCTCAAAGCTCCCTGGGATGATCTTCCATCCATTTTGTTCTTAGGCTACAACTTGTGCTGAGTGGGAGCATTGGCTGATACAGTACAATGGAGAATGATAGAGAATTAGAATGTCTAATGCTGAAACCTATAGTGGAGACCAATCCATCCAGGTGTTCAAACTCTGTCCCAAATTCAGAAGGAAGGCAGAGGCAGTAGATCTCGGGTCCACCCCTGATATCCCTGTTCTTACCAGGTTATCAGATTAGCTCTACTTGGAGCTGTTGAAAATATTAGGATTCTAAAGGCAATCAAGGGCATCCATATAGGGTCAGAAGAGATTAAGCTTTCACTTTTCACAGATGATATGATAGTATATCTGGAAAACACCAGGGATTCTACTACAAAACTCCTAGAAGTGATCAAGGAATACAGCAGTGTCTCAGGTTACAAAATCAACACTCATAAATCTGTAGCCTTTGTATATACCAATAGCAACCAAGCTGAAAAAGCAGTCAAAGACTCTATCCGTTCACAGTAGTGCCAAAGAAGATGAAATATTTGGGAGTTTACCTAACAAAGGATGTGAAAGATCTCTATAAAGAGAACTATGAAACTCTAAGGAAAGAAAAAGCTAAAAATGTTAACAAATGGAAAAACATACCATGCTCATGGCTGGGAAGAATCAACATTGTTAAAATTTCCATACTACCAATGCAATATGTAACTTTAATGCAATCCCCATTAAAGCTCCACTGTCATATTTTAAAGATCTTGAAAAAATAATATTTCATTTTATATGGAATCAGAAAAAACCTCGAATAGCCAAGACATTACTTAGGAATAAAAACAAAGCGGGAGGAATCACGCTACCAGACCTCAGACTATACTACAAATCCATAGTGATCAAAACAGCATGGT
>CAUYTI010028274.1:0-61691 GCA_963575145.1 Galago senegalensis
GGGCGCCTTTGGTCCCAGCTGCTTGGGAGGCGGAGGCAAGAGACTCGCTTGAGCCCAGGAGTTGGAGGTTGCTGTGACCTGTAATGCCATGGCACTCTACCCAGGGGGACAGCTTGAGGCTCTGTCTCAAAAAAAAAAAAAAAAAAATAATAATAATGATGCTGACAGGCCTCGCAGCAGGTGAAAGGAAGACTGGACTTGGAGTCTGCAGCCTGGTTTCTGGTCTCAGTGCTGCCGCTTCTGAAATCCACATCTGAGCCTTAAAACAAAACTCTGCTAGTCGTGGAGGTGACTTACCATCTCTAGCCAAAGAAAGTTATTAGCTACGTAAGAGTGATTTTCATTGCTTTTGAATGTCTCTTCTGTTACATCAGTTTTATTTTTTTACACTTAACATCATCATTTTAAAAGTTCAGCACAAGCCTCTCGTTTCATCTGACTGGATCTTTCTGTCGCATATATAGAAAGGGAAACATTTTGTCCTTTGGCTGACCATCTGTTACCAACATAAGAGGCTCCTTTAAAAGTTTTAAATTCTGTGATGCTGCAATTGGACTATGAGGTTTGAATAAGGAGAAGAAGACATTGCTCTGGCAGGAGTGTGACCAGAGGAGACACTTTCTGCAGAAAGGACACTCTAAGTACATAGGGAGGACTTAATAACAAAATGGCCTCTGATTTTAAGGAAAATATGCTAAAATAGCTATGTATTTGGTTCCCTTCCTTCTCTGTGTAGATAGGCTCAGACAAAACTACTTTGCTTGATTGGTGTCAAATACGGGTTTAACTTCAGGACAGAGACCAGCAAACTAAGCCACAGGTCTGAAGTCCAAATCTGATCTGCCATCTGTTTTTTGTAAATAAAGTTTTATTGGAACATTAGCCATGCTCATTGATTTACACATTGTCTGTGACTGCCTTTGTGTTACAACAACAGCATCAAGTAGTCATGACAGGGATTGTCTGGCCTGCAAAACCTAAAGTATTTACTGTCTGGCCTTGATAGGAAAAGGTTTATAGACAGACCTCTGTTCTATTTAGGCAGCTGAGAGGGAGGAAACTGTGATAAATTTTCTTGTGGATCATCATGAAGCCACTGAAAGTGATCTTTATGAAGATCAAAAAAAAAATATGAAAATACCTAATGAAAATATTTTAAATTAAATAAGCAAAACTATGTATTATAAATGGAAAGTCATACCACCTAGAGGTAACCTTTTAAAGATGGGCCCATGTACTGCCCAACTTTATTTTTAAAAACATGCTTAAAAAAACAAGTTTCTCCATCCTGTCCTGCAACATAGTAACTATTTTTCAAGGGTTAGTATTTACCATTGTTTGTAATTAATTGCAGGCAATACAGACCCCAGAAGGGAGGCATTTGTGTTGCCAACCATACCTCTCCGATAGATGTTTTAATCTTGACAACGGATGGATGCTATGCAATGGTAAGAGCAGCTTGTTGATACTGCAAGTAGTTGCATGTTTTATGGATTGCTCAAACTTCTAATTTATTTTGGCACAAATTGGAAAGTTAGTTTAATGTCAGAAATTTGACTGGGTTTACTGTAGCCATGTATATACTGTATTGCACATATTATGTTGTCCTTACATGTCATATATTTATATGAGAAACATGTAGCATAAGAAAAGAAATAGTGCATTTGGATCCCGGCAGCAGTGGCAGCCCTCCTCTTCTCTGCTTCTCCTTACCATCACTCTTTTGCTTCTGGAAACATGGCCTCTGGTGTGGCTGTCTCTGATGGCATCATTAAGGTGTTCAGTGACATGAAGGTGCACAAGTCTTCAACTCTAGAGGAGGTGAAAAACGCAAGAAGGCAGTGCTCTCCTGCCTGAGTGAGGACGAGAAGAAATCATCCTAGGGGAGGGCAAGGAGATCCCGGTAGGTGATGTGGGCCAGACTGTGGGCGATCCCTACGCCACCTTTGTCAAGATGCTTCCAGACAAGGACTACCGCTATGCCCTCTATGATGCAACCTTTGAGACCAAGGAGAGCAAGAAGGAGGACCTAGTGTCCCCCTTAAGAGCACCTTTTGCACCCCTTAAGAGCAAAATGATTCATGCCAGCTCCAAGGACGCCATCAAGAAGAAGCTGACAGGGATCAAGCATGAATTACAAGCAAACTGCTACGAGGAGGTCAAGGACCACTGCACCCTGGCCGAGAAGCTGGGGGGCAGTGCTGTCATCTCCCTGGAGGGCAAGCCTTTGTGAGTCCCCTCCTGCCCCCTGCCTGGAACATCTGGCAGCCCCAGACTTGCCCCCTTCCGGCCAGACTGGAGGGGCTGGGGGGATCCCACCAGGGGGATGACAATCCCTTTACCCCAGTTGCCAAACAGTCCCCCCAACCCCTGGATTTTCCTCCTTCCTCCATCCCTGATGGTTCTGGCCTTCCCAAACTGCTTTTGATCTTCTGATTCTTTTTGGGTTGAAGCAGACCCCTGGAGCCCTAGTTGGGAGGGAGCCTGTACTTTTTTTAACAACACCCCTACACCTCACTTGTTCCATCCCTTCCCATGCTGCCAACTTCTAACTGCAATAGTGACTCTGTGCTTGTCTGTTTAGTTCTGTGTATAAATGGAGTGTTGTGGAGATGACCCCTCCCTTTCCCCCTGGTCTCTGCTGCTCATGGAAGCAGGACCAGTAAGGGACCTTCAATTAAAACAACAAAAACACACACACACACACACACACAAAGAAAAAAGAAAAGAAAATAGCCATTGTATTTATGGCAGTAAAAAAACTAACTTACTGAAATGTGTACATACTTGATCTCAAAGGACTTTGTAAAGTTCCATTTTTTTTTTTTTGTAAAATCCCTGCCAATGTTTAATAATGTTTTGCAAATGACATTCTTCCTCCTTAGAGTTGTACAAATCCCCTGGCCAGCCAATTAGTTCTCTCTTCCTTCAGGGAGTTATGTGCAATTAAAACAAATCTAGCTCTTTAATGAGGATCTAGCAAGAAAGGCAAATATTTACACGATGCCGTCTCTCTCGGTTCTTGCGCACAACCTCAAAAGAAAAGAGAATCCAACAACAAAGTCCAAAGCCCACAGTGAAACCTAACAACTCAATGCCTTTGAGTGGATGGATGTTTTATTCTAGTATTTTTTTCAAATGTGTGTTTTCTATTGCCCTTATGCATTTGTCAAGATTCCCTGCATCTCCTTTATGTGTCAGGCAATTCTGGAGGATAATTGAAGGGGTATGATGCTCTAAGTTAGTGTGTGGAACAGAATGACTGGGCAGGGCCCAGGGGATCTTCTTGTTCTATTCTCATGGTGGTGGGTTGGGCTTCAGGAAGAGCAGGTGACTTACTGTCTCCAGTCATCATAGTCATGGTCTGGTCGGCCGATGAAGGCATTTGAAGGGAGCCTTTATTGGTTGCTGCAGGAAGGAGGGTGGGGAGGGCTGTCACATGTGTAGGTATTTGACTATCCTTAGGTTGGTTATACAGTCATGGAGGGGTTTTTGAAGGCCTTTGTAAACATTTCTATTTATTTATTGCCATATGATTATCTAAAATACACATGCGTTCAGATACATAACTCTTGGACAACTTCATTTTAACACATTATTTAATTTCTCTAAATAATAGAGTTCTTATGAATCTAAAGGAGCTTTAGCCACTTTTATAAAAAGACTTATGGGAATGGTGGTTATTAATATTTTTAGGTTAGGAATAGTTGATAGTTTTGTACCTTTTTTAAAAGACAAAATCATCATAGGCTAGGTGCCATGGTTCATATCTGTAACCATAGCACTTTGGGAGGCTGAGGCAGGTGGATTGCTTGAGCTCAGGAGTTCAAGACCAGGATGAGCAAGAGTGAGATCCCATCTCTAAAAATAGCTGGTGATTGTGGTAGGTTCCTGTAGTCCCAGCTATTTGGGAGGCTAAAGCAAGAGGATTGCTTGAACCCAAGAGTTTGAAGTTGCTGTGAGCTATGATGCCATGACACACTTCTGAGGGTGACAAAGTGATACTCTGTCTCAAAAAAAAGAAAAGAAAAAAATCATCATGTATGATGATCAACCATATGTATTGTATCAAACACAGTGTTGTATATAATTTGAAGGTATTGTGGATTGCCTCCTATAGAAGGACCATCTTATTAACAACCCTCAAGAGATGCCCAGTCTTTTTCTGGATATATAATAATCATTATATTTATGTAGACAAGCACTTTCATCCATTATACTGTAGTTTACCTTCCTGTAATCTAATGAGGTTAGGGCTAAGGAAGCAGAGGTTCGGGCAGCCAACCCTTCTGCTGCCATAACAGAACACCACAGACTGGGTAATTTATTTTGAGACAGAGTCTCAAGCTGGGTAAGGTGCGTGGTGTCATAGCTCACAGCAATTTCCAATTCTTGGGCTCAAGAGATCCTCTTGCTTCAGTTTTTCTATTTTTAGTAGGGGTGGGGTCCCAATTTGCTTAGGCTGGTCTCCAACTCGTGAGCTCAAGCAATCCACCCACCTCGACCTCCCAGAGTGTTAGGATTACAGGCATGAGCCACTGCACCCTGGATCACTTATAATGAACAGAAATTTGTTGGCTTATAGCTTGGGAAGCAAGGAAATTCAATATTAAGGTGCCAGCATTGTATAGTGCCATTAATCTATAATCTAAACACTTTCAATGGTGACCCATCTCCCAGCACTATCACATGGAGAATCAAGTTTCCAATCCATGAACCTTCTGGAGTACATTTAAACTATGTCGCTGTTTAATCATGATTTTGTGTTTCTGAGACCATATTTCTTTTGTGTCATGGTCATATCAGAATTGAGTAGAGCCCCTTATGACTGGGGACCTCAGAATTTTGTTGGTGTTTTCCCTGCTTTTTGACTACGTTATAACTGCAATTACATTATTAGCCAAGGTTTAGAAAAGCATGATAACTGCAAAGTATCCAGTGGGTTAAATGGTAGAAAGCTAAAGCCAATAGAATTTATTCTTTATTATTATTTTTTTAAGCCCCAAATTGAAGACATTACCCAGTTGAATTTAAATCCGAGATGGCACTAGGTAGAAGTGAGGGTGAGACTGTACTGAAAGCCTCCGGAGTTCATAAATGGCCTTTCTGGCTAAATGTAAACTGTGTGTCTGAAAAACATTAATGATCTCTTATCAATGACTTTTCTTTTTAAAAAGTTATTTTTTAGTTAACAAATAAAAATTGTATAGGTTAGGTGTGGTGGCTCACTCCTGTAATCCTAGCACTCTGGGAAGCCAAGGTGGGAGGATTGCTTGAGCTCAGGAGTTGGAGACTGTCCTTGGCAAGAGCAAGACCCTATCTCTATCAAAAAGTAGAAAAATTAGCTAGGCAGGGTGGCATGTGACTATAGTCCCAGTTACTCAGGAGGCTGAGGCAGGAGGATCACTTGAGCCCAAGAGTTTGAGGCTGCAGTGAGTTGTGATAACCAACCCTGCCTTTTAGCCTGGGGGACAGAGTGAGGCTCCATCTCAAAAACAAAAACAGAAACAACCCCCCCCCCAAATTCCCAAACAAACACACATACACAAAACCCCCAAAACAAATTTATGGTGTATAACATGATGTTTTGATGGGCGTGCACATTCTGGAGTGACTAAATCAAACTAATTAATGCATCTATTACTTAATAACTTCTCTAAAATCTTTTTGTTATTGAAAGTCTGAATGTACACCAATACTTTCAACTCAGAGTAAGGTTCTTTCTTGCTTTCCTCCAATCTATATTTCCAGCTCCCTTATTTACTGTGAAAACCCTGTTTTCCAACAATATCAATATATTTACTCATCTTCTCAGTTCTATCATATATCTAAAATCCTTTCAGCATTGTGGGCAGTGCCTGTGGCTCAAGGAGTAGGGTGCTGGCCCTGTATACTGGAGGTGGCAGGTTCAAGCCTGGCCTTGGCCAAAACTGCAAAAAAAAAAAAAAAATCCTTTCAGCATTGCTTTATCTGTTTTGCTACAATAAAACACATGTAGTAAGAGTTCAGGACTGTTGTGATTCCTGCTACCCCATCTAAGATGGATGGTATGAGGTCAAATTCTGTATCAGTAAGTTTCTTGGGTATTCTCTTCTTCCCTCACCACTGTTCTTTTATTTATTTGAAATACAGTTGGGTTCAATTGCTGTAGTTTGGATTCAGTTTCTTATTCTCACCCTTGTTGATTAAATTTTATTTTTTGAATATGTAGGACATCAACATACTTCTAAATGTCAACAATCATAAAAAGGAAGTGCCCCTCCCTCCCATGTTCCTTCTAGCCCTTTCCTTCTTTGGTTCCCACCTTCATTGGTTTGCATTGTCTTTTCTATACATGTCTCTTTTTGTAGAGATGAAGAAATATATGCATAGTATGTCCCCTTCAGTCTTACACACAAGGAAGTATGCTGTATTTGCTCTTTTGCTTTTTTCACTTAATAATATCTTCTAGAAATCACTTGTTTCCTGTCATAGAGATCAACCTTGCTCTTTTCTCAGCTGCGTAGTACTCCATTCTGTGTATATGCCATTGTCTATTCATTGAATTTCCCATATTTGCACATTTAGGTTTCTAATATTTTGCAATAACAAGTAATATTGTAATTTTTAACCTTGCATATATGTCTTCTCATTTTGTCAGAGGTATATGTCTTTAGGGTAAATTCCTAGAAGAAGAATTATTAAGGGCAAATATATATGTAATCATTTCCTTTTTTGGGGGGGAGACAGACTCTCACTCTGTTGCTCTGGGTAGAGTGCTGTGGCATCATAGCTCAGAGCAATCTCAGATTCTTGGACTCAAGGGATTTTCTTGCCTCAGCCTCCCAAGTAGCTGGGATTACAGGCACCGCCACCATACTCAGCTAGCTTTTCCATTTTTAGTAGAGACAGGGTCTTGCTCTTGTTCAGGCAAACTCCTGAACAAACTTCTGTTCAAACTCCTGATCTCATCCACTGGCCTCAGCATCCCAGAGTGCTAGGATTATAGGCATGAGCCACCGTGCCAGGCCTGTACATTGTAATCTTGATAAATGTTGTCATATTTCCTTCTTTTGGTCATATAATCCTTTCTCCCTTCCCCCAGACAATATATAGAGTTACAGTTTCCCACAGCCGTGCATCAGAGTTTATCATCAAGTTTCTAGATCTTTGTCAATTGGATGGGCTTGAAATGGTATTAAAGTATAGTTTTAATTTGTATTTTTCTAACCTTGACTAAGCTGAAGAACCTTTACTTATTCAAGCTGGAGGATAGCTAGTTCAGCAATGTAACTTGAAAGGTGCTATGAAGGAATTCCTTTGTTTTCATTTGACAGTTCAAGTCCTTCCATGAGACTAAGAATCAATGAGTAGAAGGCCAATCTTATTTCTGAGTGGGAAATAGGAATTTATTGGTATTTATAAAAAACCTTTCTTTGGGTAGCTATCCCTTTACACTTTTCTCTTTTTGTCATGGTACTTCTAGGTTGGCCAGGTTCACGGTGGGTTGATGGGAATTATTCAGAGAGCCATGGTCAAGGCTTGTCCACATGTCTGGTTTGAACGCTCAGAAATGAAGGATCGACACTTAGTTACTAAGAGGTAAGTAGTGAGGTGACTTAGTATTTACTGGAGTAGAATAAAAGCTGGTAAATCTTGACCTTCCTGCCAAAGAGGGCAGAGAAGCACTAAAGATAAAACTAAAACATACAGAGTTCTATTTATAGTTGGACTTTTTGGTTGAGTCATCTGTCTTAGCCAGATTTTTAAGAAATTTAATTCTGTTGTCATAAATTGATGACAGGATTAGAAGGCCCATACATCCATATCGCTGTGCCTTAGATATGGTATAGCCACTGAATTTTCAAAGTTAAAAATTACCACCTTGAAGGTTCAAACATTTGTAACTCTTTGCTAAGTAAATAAATGGTTGATTTAGTGTTTGCTGAATGACCTTTGTCACTTAATGGTGGAGACAGCTGGAGACAGAAAAGTGGGAGAAGAAACCTCTCAGCTTTGAGGTAGAGATGAGCTACCAGAAACCTTTGCTGGAAAACTGGAGAACCGCATTTTGTCTGAGGTCTGTAATTGAAGGCACTCCGGTGGTTGCTTCCACGTTCGTGAAGGTGGCCCATGCTCTTAAGGGTAAAATGAAGAGTACTTGCTGAAATCTTCTTCTGGTTAGAAACATCATTCCTTATATTAGAATTGTTTAGCAATGAGAAGCTCTGGAAGCTGCAGTATTTCAGTCCCAGCCTTCACCAGCTTCTGATGAGCAGGGTTGGGAATATAAGGTTGGCTGCAGGGAAGATAGGACTAAGCCTTCTCAGCTTCATGGTATGGATTTAGTAGGAAAATTTGACCTGACTCACTTAAGGAATTATCTTGTACTTGATGGCTGTAATGCAGATAGGTCCAACAATTAATATTCCCATTTTTCAGATGAGGAAATATATTAGGGTGACCAGACGTACCGCTTTTTAACAATTTATCCCACGTCCCATGGCATTTTATAAAAGTCCTGATTTTTGGAAAGAATGCACGAACGGGCGGGAGAACAGGAAGGGAATATACGGTTTTCGGCTGCCATGTGGCTATTTCACCAGAATATGAGTTTTATATTATTGTTGTTAATTTTATAATGTTAAACTGTAATAATAACAAATAATTGTTGAGAATTGATTATCAAGAACTGCTTATCAAAGTTTGCATTGTTGTTAGGCCCTGCCCTGCCCTGCCCCACCCCCCACCATGTTGTCCCGCTTTACAAATGTTAAAATCTGGTTACCCTAAAATATATGCACCTAGAGAAGGGCACAAACCTCAAAATAAGGGGCCCCAGCACTTTCATCACATGTGTCTAGTAATATTTTTAACAAGCAGGCAGAAGCCTCTCACACTGAAATTAAAATAGTGCAGATCTTCTTATACTTTTTAAGGAAAGGATCAACTTGAGTTTATTTCATTGACTTATATCTTACTTTCTTCTTATTGCTTTAAAATTTTATTTATGCTAGTAAATTATAAAGAATATTGAAAAGAACTTACTCCTATCTCTTTTCAAAGGCAGAATGTTGATCCTTTATTTTTCTTCACAGACTAAAAGAACATATTGCTGATAAGAAAAAATTACCCATATTAATCTTTCCTGAAGGTGAGAACGGGGACTGCCTACCAAGCTTTAGTTGGTAACAACAAACCACCAAAAGTGTATGATGAATAAAATTGTTCTAGAATTGGTGTTCTTAGTCCAAATCTCTGCTGTCCTATAGGAATGGAATACTTTCTCTGGAATATTAATTCCTGGCTTTCTTTGGAAATTTGATGGAAGTCATCTTATCTTTTTTATTTCAAATGTCATTTCTGGATAATGAACCCAGGAACATTATTGTCCATGACTTTATTTATTTATTTTTTAGTCAGTACCCCACTCTGTCACCCAGGCTAGAGTGCTGCAATGTCAGCCTAGTATACAATCTCAAATTCCTCGGTTCAAGCTATCCTCCTGCCTCAGCCTTCTATGTAGCTGGGACTTCAGGCACTTGCTACCATGCCTGGCTAATTTTTCTGTTTCTAGTAGAAATGGCTTTTTACTCTTGCTCAAATTGGTCTCCAACTCCTGAGCTCAAGTGATCCTCTCAGGCTGGGTGTGGTGGCTCACACCTATAAGCACTTTGGAAGGACTCCAAGAACTTTAGGAGGCCGAGATGGGCAGATGGCCTGAGCTCAAGAGTTCAAGACCAGCCTGAGCTAGAGTGAGACCCTGTCTCTAAAAAAATAGCCAGGTGTTGTGGTGGGCACCTGTAGTCTTAGCTACTCAAGAGGCTGAGGGAAAAAAATTGCTTGAGCCCAAGAGTTTGAGGTTGCTATGAGCTAGCATACCATAGCACTCTACAAAGAGCGACTAAGTAAGACTCTGTCTAAAAAAGAAAAAAATAAGAAAAGTAAAAGTTTGTTATTAAGCTTGCTTAGAAGTGTCAGATTACTACTTAAGCAAGGGTTGATTTGTGAAATGGTAGTGTAATGTCTGTAATTTTGATATTTAAAGTTTTTTTAATTAAAATAATTTCTCTAAAATTTATTTAAAAAATGATGCCCGGTAGCCCATGTGTGTAATTTCCTCACTCTGGGAGGCCGAGGCAGGTGGATTGCCTGAGCTCAGGAGTTCAAGACCAGCCTGAGGAAGAGTGAGATCCCATCTCTAAAAATAGCTGGGAGTTGTGGCAGGCGCCTGTAGTCCCAGCTGTGTGGGAGGCTGAGGCAGGAGGATCCCTTGAGCCCTACGAGTTTGAGGTTGCTGTGAGCTATGATGCCATAGCACTCTACCCCAGGGTGACTGAGTGAGACTCTGTCTTAAAGAAAAAGAAATTATTTAGAAAATGACTGCCTTTAAAAACATTCAATGCTCTCTCCCCCCAATAGGAACCTGCATCAACAATACTTCAGTCATGATGTTTAAAAAGGGAAGCTTTGAAATTGGAGGAACCATACATCCAGTCGCTATTAAGGTAAAATAGATACCAGAAAAAAGAAATCATTGGATTGGTAACTTTCTTTTGACATAATTTCAAACTTAAAATTTGCAGGAATGAGGAACACTTGTGTACTCTTTACTAAGATTCACTATTTCTATATGTTTTGCCCCGTTTGCTTTCTCATTTTCTCTCTACTGATCTGTAGCTAACTGTGTAGTGAGCAGGTGATTGTATGTCAGGCATTATGTTAAGTACTGAGGATATTGTGATTCAGTAAAATGGATACCATGCCTGCTTTCATTGACCTTCCAGTTAGCTGTGGAGACAGGTATTCAACAGTCATGTGATGAACTCTCTTGTTTCAGAGATCTGGGGCTCTAGTTATAATGAAAGGCAGCTGGAATTAGCTGGTCTGATTTACTTTTTTTTGATCAATTCTATCCAGCAAAGTGACTTCTCTTTTTCTTAGGGTCTTAAAAACATTGACAGGGATGAGAAGCCAGCACTTGGGTCATAACTAGGAAACTAAGATCTATTTTCTTTTCCAGTATAACCCTCAGTTTGGTGATGCATTTTGGAACAGCAGTAAATACAACATGGTGAGCTACCTGCTTCGAATGATGACCAGCTGGGCCATCGTCTGTGATGTTTGGTACATGCCCCCCATGACCAGAGAGGTATTACTAGCTTACAGCTGGATTTGGTGCTTTATCTAATCAAATAATGGCACAAAAATCTTTGCATGAAAACCTGGGTGTCTCCCTTCTTCCTATCATGCCTTCCTGCTTTCTTGGCTGATGAGTCATTTTTTAATAATGTAATTAGCTCTCCTTAAATCAGGCCATTTTATATTCAAAGTCTCTTTCCCATAGAGTTTTACAATTGCTGTTGGTTCATTGCAACTGTAGGTATTACAGAATGCTGTTTCTTGGGTGAGACTAGTAAAAGAATTTGATCAATATATGTACCTGATAAAAAATTAAATAATACAACACTGCATTTTCTTTTTTTTTTTTTTTTTTTTAGACTGAGCCTCAAGCTGTCCCCCTGGGACAGAGTGCTGTGGCATTACAGCTCACAGCAACCTCCAACTCCTGGGCTCAAGTGAGTCTCTTGCCTCCACCTCCCAAGTAGCTGGGACCACAGGCGCCCGCCACACCGCCCGGCTATTTTTGGTTGCAGCCATCATTGTTGTTTGGCGGGTCCGGGCTGGGGATTTGAACCCGCCACATTAGGTGTACGTGGCTGGCACCTTAGCCGGTTGAGCTATAGGCGCTGAGCCGCATTTTCTTGATAGAACAAATAGTATTTGCTTTAATTGACTAAAAGTATGAAATATTTGAGCTGAAATGTGACTCTTATATTTTAAGACAACTATAAATGATTATAAGACATTGTAAGGTATCCCTACACTCACGATGTATTAATACTTGTAATTTTTTTTTCAACCAGGAAGGAGAAGATGCAGTCCAGTTTGCTAACAGGGTTAAGTCTGCTATTGCTATACAAGGAGGACTGACTGAACTTCCCTGGTAAGAAATTTTTCAGAAGTAGCATTTACTTTTTTTTTTTTTTAATTAGGAAAAAAAATCACTGTCAACAAACCACTTATTTTTCTAGTTATCTCTAGGTTTATCTGAAAGCTATAGTGATTTATACATTACGGCAATGGCTTAAAGAGGATAAATATTTCTCTCTCTCTCTTAAATATGAGCATTCAAAACTGGTATAGCAGTTTGGTCTGTATTGCTCTCTACCCTCAATTTTTGCTTCTACTTTATGGTCCAAGATAGCTGCTCCAACTCTACCTAGTGTGTACAGGAAGTGGCTAGGAGGAAGGAATTTTAAAAAAGGACACAATCATCTCTTTAAGAGCATGAGCTGGAAGGAAGTTGGAAATGCCACTTACATTCATACCCATTGGCTAGCACTCAAGTCAGATGATAATGTCTAGCTGCAAAGGAAGCTGGGGAATGTAGTCTTCATTCTGGGCAGCCATGTACCTACCTAAAAGTTAAGCTCTTTTACTGAAGACGAGGGAATGGATTTGGGAATGGGTTGGGCATTGGGAGGCAACAGGCTACATACAGGCTCATTCATATTTAACTCAAGCTATAACTACATTTGAGAAAGCTTAGCAATTTGAAAGAAGATAAGTAAAATATTTTAGTTATGAATAACTACTAGCTTTAGTTTTTTGTTTGAATAAGGTGGGATGTAGTAAGTGTTATCAGTCTTCTTTGGTTGCCAAAACAAAATCAGTAGCTCCCTTTTTTCTGTGGGGAATACTTTCTAAGAGTCTCAGTGGATGCTTGAAACCATGGATAGTACTAGATCCTATACTATGTTTTTTTCTATACATATGTACCTGTGATAAAGTTTAATTTATAAATTAGGGACAATTAAGAGATTAATAACAACTAGAGTAATAGAATAAAACAATTATAACAATATACTGACTACAGTAAAATCTATGTGAATGTGGCCTGTCTCTCAAAATATCTTAATATTTTCAGACCACAATTGATTACAGGAAATTGAAACCACGGAAAGCAAAGTCATGGATAAGGGAAGATTGGGGGGGGGGGGTTTACTGTACCATCAACTCTGTGGCTTAAACAATAGGAATTTATTTTCTCCCAGTTCTAAAGGCTGCAAATTTGAGATTAGGGTTCTAGTATGGTCAGTTTGGGGTGAGGCCTTTCCCCTTGTGTTGCACATGGCTGCTTTCCCACATGTGCTCACATGACCTCTTCTTTGTGCAAGCACTGAGAGAGAGTGCAAGGTCTCTGGTGCCTCTTCTTAGAAGGGCACTAATTTCATCATGAGCGCCCCACCCACAGGCCTTCGTCTAACCCTGATTCCCTCCTCAAAACCATGACATTAGGAATTAGAGCTTTAACACATGAATTTTAGAGGGGACAAAAACATTCATTCTATAACAGTGACTGTTACCCATACCTGCATTATCTTAGATGATCAAATTCTTGCATACATAGAGACATTATAATAGTAAGCTGTCACAAAGCAGTCTATACTTCAAGTCCAAGAAGTTCCACAAAGTCCCTGCTGTCTCTTTTGGTATTTCAAAAACATTTTACATGAAAAATCATTTGATGCATTTGTAGCAGTGTTCTAGGAATAGTATTGGGCCAACTGAGTCAGGCTATCAGCCAGATAACCAACAACCTTCCAAACCAGCAAAAGGACCCAGGACTGTTCAGTGTATGCCTCTAAGAAGAAGGGCTATCTGGATCCTTACATAGCAAGCCCTCAGTTAGTGTCGGTAATTGGTTCTGGAAAATACTTTAAGCAAAATGACTTACAATAGGTCTTTGAGGAATATCATTTTGTTTAATGTTGCTTTGTTATAATGTTGAAGATAAAAAAATTATTTTGTTATATAAAATGTAGTTTTGTGTAAATAACCTACTAATGACATTGAGTGAGGACTTACCTGTACTCCTTTATACAAGGGTGGGGAAGATCACGAAAATGTTTTCTGGGCTTGGTGCCTGTGGCTCAAGTGGCTAAGGCGCCAGCCATATACACCTAAGGTGGCAGGTTCGCATCCAGCCTGGGACCCCCGAAACAACAATGACGGCTGCAACCAAAAAAATAGCCAGGTGTTGTGGTGGGCGCCTGTGGTCCCAGCTACTTGGGAGGCTGAGGCAGGAGACTCACTTGAGCCCAGGAGTTGGAGGTTGCTGTGAGCTGTGATGCCATGACACTCTACCCAGGGGGAAAGCTTGAGGCTCTGTCTCAAAAAAAAGAAAATGTTTTCTGTATTTGCATATTGTGACTAGAGCTAATTTTACCCAGGAAAGCCTGTTTCTGGCATCTATTACTCTAATTAACAAGCTACTAATTTCTACATGAGAGCCTATTTCTAAGACTTACTACGCTAATTAACAAAGCTTGGGAAATTGATGAGTGATATAAATGAAGATAGCCAGAGCTATGTAAGCACACTTCAGGAAGGTGGCCTTCTGATTAAATGCTGGCTGACCACCCCTGGAGTCTGACGTCTTGGCATAGGGCAGCTTACTAGCCCTGAGATACAGGCTAAGACTAATATTTGTATTATACAATCTAAATTGGAATATGTTGAACTAAATGACAGATATAATAAAAATTACAGGTTTCCCTTAGTCCACAAATGACGTAGTGATCCACGTTCCTATGTGCAGCTGGCTTCCTTTTCATTTTTTAAAAAAACTTAAAAAAGAAACAAACCTATTTTCTCATCCTCCTCCTTTCCTGACCTCCAGCTCTCCTGCTCCTACCCTGAAGCCTGGAGCTTTGGATCCATCTGTAGCCTTGGACACAGAGAAAAGCAAAAGACTTGAGAGATAAAAGCAGCCTAGAGCGGTCAGCCAAGGACAGACCTGATATCTGATTGGTTTAGCTGAATTTGTCAAAAATGATCCTCGGAATTTTTAAATTTCATTTGATCAGGCCATATGCAATTCTATAATAAAAGATTGCTTTTAATTACCTAGCCTCTTTTATAAAAAGAAAATAGCCTCATTGTCTTTCCAGATATATTTGTCATTTAGATTGCTTTTCTCATAGCATAAGTGAAAACGTAGTTGAATGGTCTTAAACTGGTTCTTCTATATGGTGCTGCTTTTCTTAAGAACTAAGATCTGCCGCCATTAGAAAGAGGAATTGGGTAAAACTTTGAAGTCTCTAGAAGCAGTTGGGGTGCTTACAGCAAGCAGCACAAAGTTTTCTGGGTCTTTGAGAAGGAGAATTATACAAAAATAATGTCAGGTTGCTAACTTGGTATTTTTGCCTGGACCTCAGGAAAGGAGAAAGGCCTTTCTTACTTCCCTTTCGTCCCTTTCTTAGTTCTTACCACTCAGAATTCAGGTAAATATTGTGAATAGTTAGAGGCAGCTCATTTGATAAAAGAGGCTTATGTGGGCGGTGCTGAGGACCTAATCTTGTTTCATGAAAATGTCCCACAAGTGACCCCCAGGTGTGGATCACAGTCTCTTTTTAAGTTGAGAACTTGCTGGTGAGCTATGCCTTAGATTTGATGCTAGAAGCCAGACCCTCCCAGTGGTCTCAGGCAGGCGTCTGTATGGAGGTCAAGTTCTGTCCTCATGGCATTGAGTTCACTGGCTAACCTACAACCATCCATCATCATCAGAAGCACTCGCTAATCATTACTACTTAACTGGGTTAAAATTAAACAGTCACAGTATAAAGTAAGCAATTTCTCAGTCCTTACTCTCCTAGGAGTTAAACTCTAAAGCATTAGATTAGGAGGGAGATAATGGCCCTCAAGTTCCAATCTCCTTCCAGCTCTTCCAGTTTGTAACTCCTCAGTGTAGTCCATACAAGGAAAGGCATGCAGAGCCCCAGCATCAGGCAGGTCTGTGTTTCCACCACCCTGGAGAGAGTTCAGAGATTTACAGGCACCAAATGAGGGCTTACACAGGCCCTCACCTCTGGGTGAATGTAATGTGTGATTTTGTTGTTTGATTGATTCTGAGTCAGTTTTGTTATATGGAAGATTATAAATACTGGAAATACAGTGCTTTGAATGAAAATGCAACTTCTTAAGCATAGGGTTAGATTTGAGTAACGCTTAACCCATTTATCTTTAAGAATTTACCTACCCATATATAGCACCCTTAGCACTTCTTAAGTGTATATTTAAAATTTTCCATACAGTTTTCTAGGAAGCTATAGGTAGGTGAAAAACCGATATTTTGTTTTCCTTGGGGAAAAATATAGAGAAATAATTTTAGTTTTAATAATCCTTGTTTTGATCCAAGTATATTATATATATAGCTCCCTTCTGTTGTAATAAGAAGCAGAGAGGAGCTATTGTTTCTTATTTTAACCAAACTTCAGAGAGATGGTTCTTTCCCCCAAAGTAACAGAAATCTGGTTCTTCCTGCTTCCAAATCCAGTCTTCTTGGCCCCACTGCTGACCAGCTGCCCCAGGGTCGTGACTCTATATGGCAGGACAAGACTCTGCATCATTGCTGGGGATTGTCTTTTATATGTTTGTGTTTCCATTCCCAGGGATGGAGGGCTGAAGAGAGCAAAGGTGAAGGACACCTTTAAGGAAGAGCAGCAGAAGAACTACAGCAAGATGATCGTGGGCAACGGAGCTCTCGACTCTAAGTTGGACTGATGCCGCCTGTAGATAAACTTGGCTTTCCAGAGCTAGCCCTTAGGAATGGAATGTTTTTGTGAGGGGGGAGAGGGCCTCGTTTTGTTTTTTTTTTTTATTGTTGATCTTTTCTACAGAATGATCGTCTCTACCTCTTTATGCCAGAGGCAGAACCTACAGGTGTCCTTTTGGCTTTGTGGTGGTTGTGATACAACCATGAACGAGACAAGGTTGTTTGCTGAGGTAGGACAGATAACTGCCTTTTGTTATGTGTCATTATTGATTGAATGAAATGTTTGTACAGGAAAAATGCTTCTAAAGTGTGTTTGGAACTTGTTGATATGGTAGTTTTCAAAAAATACTCTAAACTTTCCTGTCCTGATTAGCACTTTGCCACTCCCTTCAGTTGTGTGGTGGAATTGCACATCTGTGTGAGGTTTTGTTGTACCACAAGATTGAAAACAAAAAGGGAGGAAGTGTATTCAGGAAAAAGGACAACTTTTGTGGTGACTTGATCTGAAAGTCTGAAGGAAATGTAAATAATTTTTTACTAGTACATTGAAAGATAAATACAATCTGGTAAGCTTCACCAAAGAGCAGTGAGTCAAAGTTAATGTGTGTGTACGTTTCCATGTAGGCAACTCCGAAGCACATTGTAGCCAGCAGCTGGTGATAAAGAGCTTTGTCGGTTTTCCTGGTTCTTTAGTGAAGCCCTCTACCTTGTTCCCCTCCTATCTACTGATTTGTTGGTTTTTGTAACTAAACACATTTTCAAATAGAAGGAGCCTTTAAAAAAAAAATCACATTGAGTAACTTCAGTATGAATGAGTGAAAGTGTGTGGAGCCACCCCTCACCCTCCACCCCTAACTTTCCCAGTCTCATAAACAGAAAATAACTGGTATAATTACCTTTTGGAAACTGAGCCTTACATTTTGTAAAGGGGGAAATGAGTTTTCCCCAACTCACACAGCATATGTAATGTTTGATAGCAATATAATGCTGTTGTAAACCCTTGAGAGTATTACATCTCTTCTGGCAACCGTGTACAGAATGTAAATCTGTCTTACCATGAATATAAATAAATTCTATATTTCTAAATGTGTGTTGCATTTTTTTCTCTCCACCGTCTTTTAGTTTTGAGTAAGCTAAATTCTGTCTTATCACAAACAAGGATTGTTTTGTTTTTCATTTCAGTGACATAGTTAGAATTTATTGGACCGGAACAACTGGGAAACAAGAGCATGAACCCACTGGCCTATTTTTACTTTTTCTTTTTTTTTTTTTTAGCCTATTTTTTTTCGGACTGTGGCCCTGTGGACTTTGCTCTGAATGAAGTCACAAACCTCTGTTGTTTTTGCAGATGAATTCAGGTAATTATATATAATTAGCGGTATAGGTAGTCCTGGCTCAGCACTATCCGTGTAGATTCTTCTTACCTAGCTAGGGAGATTTCATTCCAAAAGGAAATTTGCAGGCTGGTAACCTTCATGGTCATCTAGCTGTCTGTTCTCACATGCTGGCCCTTTCTCTTTGTTGTTGCTTTAAGTTTTGCCCTTACAGAGACTATTAGGGATGACCTTGACAGAGAGTCAGCAAATACAAATATATATGTTGGAGTGACTGTCTTATTTTCCAGAAAGAGAAGAGGAATTCCTTTTTCTTTTTTTTTGAGGGGGGGATATTCATTATGGCTTGAATTAATAAATCCATTTTATAAGGCCACTTCTCAGAAAAATTGATAGATCAGCTAGTAGCTGCTTTGTTTGGACACTGATAAAATGCGTTTTTCTAAGAGCATTGCAAAAACAATGATGCTGTATCAATCAGAACTTTTGTCTTATAAGTTTGATTTATGCAGCTGGTTTTCTGTTTTTAAAATTCATTCTATTTTATATTTTTTTAATTTTAGGTTAATGTGAAGGTACAAACTACTAGGTTACAATGTTTGCATTTGTTAGGCAGAGACCTCTTGTACACAGCTAATTTTCAAGCTGCTTAAGGAATTGGCCATGTTACTGAAACCACCTTTTTGGAAAGCTCAGATTCAGCCTATACCCCTTAGAACGCCTTTTCTGTTTGCCTTCCCTAGCATTATTTCGTACCCACTTTAGAAATACTGTGTCCAGAATTTAGGATTCTTAAGTCTTCTTTTAGTGTAATGAGATATCAGGATTTGGTAGAAAAATCATAAGTAAGACTTTTCATCTAACCCTGGCATAGATTCCATAACTGAGCCTCAAGGTTGCCCTATTTTTATTTCAGATATGTCTGGTCTTGTTTACAGACAGCAGTGTCTAGGAATGCCAAAGGTTTCTAAAATATCAGGCCACAGTCTGGGATTAGATGAGCAGCCATGTGTGAAGCAGTAAATATCCCCAGAGCATGGAGTAAATAGTCTTGGATGGCAGTTGGGTGCAAAGAACAGTTTCAAGGAAAGTTTCCCTGTATCAGCCGACTTTCCAAGACACAGACACTTTTGTCTTGGTGATTTGCGTGTGCTCCTCAGTATCTGTGCTGCATTTGGGCCACTCTGTTAATATCTTAGTATATACCATGAGGGTTGCCAGTTTCCTGCGATTACAAATAATTCAGTGTGGTTATGAAGACTGTCTCTTGGACAAAGCAGCTCTCAGTCTTTGATTCTGATGTAAATTACTTTCTGACAGGACAGAGTAGGTTGTGATGGGAAGCAGGGCCAGGACTGGGATCTGGGATTGACACTGTAATTTAGGGGCCCTAATGTTAGGGACCTTACCCAAAGCTGTGTGTACTTGCATTTGTTTTTTAACTCTTGTTCCCAGTGGATTGATACAGGATTTTATTTTTATTCTTTTGAATAATGGTTAAGATGATGGGATAGAGAGTCATAAGTTGTTTTCTAATTGTGACCTTAAGCACTCACTTGCTTTTCAGTCTTTATCTCATTTATTGTGCAATTACAGAAAACACAAAAATGTGTATGAAAATTTGTAGGTACACTTTCAGGGCAGTGATGAAAACAAATACCTATATACTTACTGTCCAGGGCTACAAATACAATGTGGCTACAGCAGTAGGAAAAAAATCACTTCTTACTCCAATTACTGTCGATGGACAGCCGGGTTATTTCTACTTTGTTAACATGTTTGTACACGTCTCCTGGGGTACACACACGAGAGTTCCTCTAGCTTGTGTGTTTCGTAGAAATTAGAATTGCTGCATGTCATATTGATAGAAAATTAAAAGCACCCTAAGGAGAAGCCTTTCCTTTGATCCTGTTGCTTTCTTGCCTCCCGTAGCACTGTCTGAGTAGTGATGCAATGAACACAGGAGTGCAGATAGCTGCTTTCCATAATGATTTCCTTTCCTTTGGATATGCAACCTGCACTAAAAATGCTGGATCAGACGGTAGTTCTAGTTTTAGTTTGTGGAGGACCCTCCATACTGTTTTCTATAATGGCTATACTCTCTCACATTCCCACCAACAGGGCATAGGAGTTCCTTTTTTCTCACCATTTTCTCCAGCATTTGTAATCTGTTATGTTTTTGATAATAGTCATTCTCATTGTGGTTTTGGTTTGCATTTCTCTAATGATGAGTGATGGTGAACATTGTTTACACATACCTATTGGCCATTTGTATGTCTTTCTTCCAAACCAAGTCAAGATCATTGGCCCTTTCTAAAGTCAGAATATTCTGATTACTATTTTGTTGTTCAATTGTGTTGCCTGTATATTCTGACTAGTAATCTCTTGTCAGATGAATAGTTTGCAAATATCCTAGTCTATAGGAAAATATCCTTTTCCTAGTCTTTAGATCGTCTCTTTGCTCTGTTTATTGTTTCCTGCACTGAGCAGAAGCTTTTTAGATAGGTAAAATCCTATTTGTCTATTTTTCCTATTGTTGCTTATGCTTTAGAGGTTTTATTCATAAAATCTTTGCCCAGACCAATGTCCAAAGGTGTTTTTCCTAGGTTTTCTTCTATAAGGTTAAAAGTTTCAGGTCTTAAGTCTTTAATCCACTTTGAGCTTATTTTTTTCTATGGTAAGATAAAAGGCTCGAGTTTCATTCTTTTGTGTATGGATATCAAGTTTTCCCAGCACCATTTCTTGAAGATGGTGTCCTTTATCTAGTGAATGTTTTTGGTGCCTAAGGTGAAAATCAGTTGGCTTTAAATACATGGATTTATGTCTGGCCTGTTTACTGTGTTCCACAGATTTATGGGTCTGTTTTTATTTCAGTAACATGTTGTTTTGATTACCTTGGCTTTGTAAGATATTTAAAAGTCAGATAGTGTGATGCCTACAGCTTTGTTCTTTTCCACTCAGGATTATTTTGGCTATTCAGGGTCTTTTGTGGTTCCATACACATTTTAGGATTTCTTTTTTTTTCTATTTCTGTGAAAAATGTCATTGATATTTTGATAGGGGTTGCATTGACTCTGTAGATTGCTTTTCATATGTTCCTTTTCATGATATTAGTTATTCCAAAACATAAGCATGAATGTCCTTTTCTTTTTGGGGGTACCCCTCAATTTCTTTCATCAAGCTGGGGGCAGTGGCTCATGCCTATATAATCTCAATGCTTTGGGAGACCAAGAGGGGAGGATCATTTGGGTCTAGTAGTTCAAGGGAACAATGAACTATGATGGCGTTGCCACTGCACTCTAGCCTGGGTGACACAGTGAGAGCTGTCTCTAAAAAGAAAAAATTCTTTCATCAATATTTTACAGTGTTCTTTGTAAAGGTCTTTTACCTCCTTAATTAAATTTATTCCTAGATACATTTTTGGTGGGTAGCTATTGTAAATAGGATGGCTTTCTTGATTTATTTTTCCTCTGCTTTGTTGTTGGTGTAGGAAACACAGTACTGAGTTTTGTATTTTGATTTTGTATCATGTAAAACACTTTCACTGAATTTTTTTTTTTATCAGTTATAAGGGTTTTTTTTGTGGGAGTCTTTTAAGTTTTTCCATATAGCATACCAAATCATATCACTTACAAACCAGGACAATTTGACTTCCTCCTTTCTAGTGTGGATGCCTTTTCTTTCTTTCCCTTGACCAATTGCTCTGGTTAGAACTTCCGGTACTGTTGAATACGAGTGATGAGAACGGGCATCCTTGTCATGTTCTAGTTCATAGAGGAAAAGAGTTTAGCTTTTCCCTGTTTAGTCTGAGGTCAGCTGTCTACTTATCATATAGAGGTCATAATATGACCTTTTTAAAAAAATTTTATTTTTATTTACTCACAATATGACCTTTGTTGTGTTGAGGTACATTCCTTTTATACCTAATTTGTTGAGAGCTTTTATCATAAAGGGATGTTGAATTTTATCAAATGATTTTTTTCATCTACTGAGATGATCATATATTTTTTGTTCTTCATTCTGTTGGTGTGACGTATCCTGCGTATTGATTAGTGTATGCTGAACCATCTTAGCATTCTGAGGATAAATCCAATCTGATGGTGGTGTCTGTTTTTGATGTGGGTGTTGGATTTGGTTTGCTGGTATTTCATTGAGTATTTTTGCATCTATGTTCAATATATCCCTACATTGGCTTACAGTTTTCCTTTCCTTCTTTTTTTTTTTTTTTTTTTGTTGTGTCCTTGTCCAGTTTTGTTATCAGGGTAATGCTTGCCTCATAGAATGAATTCAGAAGAATTCCACCCCTTTATTTTGTTCAGAATATTTTGAGAAAAATTGGCATTCTTTTTAAAAAGTTTGATGGAATTCAGCCGTGAAGTCATCTCGTCCCTGACTTTTCTTTGTTGGCATTTTTTTGTTGACTCAGTCTCGTCACTCGTAATTGGTCTGCTTGGGTTTTCCTATTTGTCTTGGTCCAATCTTGGTTAGGTTGTTTCTGTCCAGGAATTTATCCATTTCTATTAGGTTTTCCAATTCTTTGGCATATGATGGTCTCTAATGATCCTTTGTATTTCTGTGGTATTAGTTGTAATGCCTTTTGTTTCCTATTTTATTTATTTGGGTATTTTGTCTTTTTTCTTAGTGTAGCTAATGGTTTGTCAGTTTTGTTTATCTTTTTAAAAAATCAACTTTTCATTTTGTTGATCTTCTATATGATTTATTCTTTTTATTTTATTTATTTTTATTATTTTTTAAAAATTAAATGATTCTTTTTTTTTTTTTTAAGAAACAGAGTCTCACTTTGTTGCCTTCAGTAGAGTGCTGTGGTGTCACAGCTCACAGCAACCTCAAGCTCTTGGGCTTAGTTGATTCTCTTGCCTCAGCCTCCCTAGTAGTTGGGACTACAGGGCCCCGCCACAATACCCGGCTATTTTTTTGTTGCAGTTTGGCCTGGGCCAGGTTTGAACCTGCCACCCTTGGTATATGGGCTGGCACCCTACTCACTGAGCCACAGGTGCCGCCATAAATGATTTTTTATTTTTATTTTATTTCAGGTTGATGTGAGAGTACAGATGACCAAATCACCATATTTGAATTTGTTAGGTGGAGTCCCTCTTGTAACTATGTCCTGAATCCAAAAGGTGTGCAATACACTCCCATGATGTGGCCATTAAGTGGGAGCAGCCTCAACCCCCTATTTTCCCTTTCCTCAACTTGAATTAAAACAAATTTTTCTTTTATGTGGGCATGAATTAGATTGTCCACTGGCTTCATATTAGTATGGAGTACATTGGAAAATTGCTTCTTCATTATTGTGATATTTTACTAAGGAGAATGTGTTTTAACTCCATCTAGGTCACTACATTATTTTTTAAATTGCAATTTATCTTTTAATAGTTATTATTTTTTCTCTTCTACTACTTTGGTTTTGGTTTGTTCTACGTTTCTAGTTATTTTGGGTGCCTGACTAGGTTGCTTATTTGAAATTGTTTTGCTCATTTGATTTTTTTTTTTTTTTTGAGACAAAGTCTCACTTTGTTGCCCTGAGTAGAGTGCCGTGGCATCATAGCTCAAAGCAACCTCAAACTCATGGGCTCAAGAGATCCTCTTGTCTCAGCCTCCCAAGTAGCTGGGATTACAAGTGCCCACCACAAAGCCTGGGTAACTTTTAGAGATGGGGTCTCCCTCTTGCTCAGGCTGGTCTCAAACTCCCGAGCTCAAGAGATCCACCCACTTTGACCTCTCAGAGTGTTGGGATTACAGGCATGAGCCATTGTACCTGGCCTCTTTTTCCTTTTTAATGTTATAAACATTTATTGCTATAAACTTCACTCTTAATACTGCTTATGGTATATCCCATAGGTTTTGGTATGTTGTATTTCTATAATATTTTCATTTGTTTAAAGAAACTTTTATATTTTCTTCTTAATATCATCATTTGGTCATTCAGAAACATACTGTTTAATTTATATATATTGGTATAGTTTTCAAAATTCCTCTTAACATTTATTTCTGGTTTTATTTCATTGTGACATGAAAAGATGCTTCATATGATTTTGAGTTAAGAATTTGTTGAGTTTTGTTTTGTGGCCTAATATATGGTCAGTCCTGGACAATGCTCCATGTGCTCGTGAGAATCATGTGTATTCTGCCACTATTGGGTGAAATAGCGTGTAAATATTTGTTGGGTTCAATTAGCATAAAGTGCAGTTTAAATGTAATGTTTCTTTGTTAATTTTATTTAGATGATCTGTCCAATGCTGGGAGTGGGTGTTGAAGTCCCAAATTATTATTGTATTGAGTCTATCTCTCCTTTTAGATCTAATAATGTTGGTTTTGTGTATCTGAGTGCTCTGGTGTTAGATGTATGCGTATTTATCTACGATTGCTATATCCTCTTGCTGAATTGATCCCTTTATCACTATATCATGGACTTCTACCTTCTGTTTTTGTAAATAAAATTTTACAGCAAAACTGAGTAGTTACTGCAGTGACCTGGTTGGCTCACAAAGCCTAAAATATTTACTGTCACGTTCTTCATTCCGAGATGTAATTTGCTTACTCTAGCTCTAGGTCACTATAAATCTCGGACTACTTTAGACTAAATGATTGGCTTAAGGTTTGCTGGGTTATGTAAATACACATAGTGATAATTAGCCTGTAAACCCAAATGAGGGCCATTTTGTGGTTTCGATTATGTTTTTAGATAAATCCATGTTGTGTTTATAAGTAGTTCATTCCTTTTTATTGCCAAGTAGTTTAATTTTTTAGGGGAAAGTTATTTTTCCCTTTCACTTAGCATTAAGGTTACACAAGTAATTGTCACCTTGCTCACATTTGGGAATGGAGGGTAGATGACTTCCACTTCACTCTTACACAGAGCATGTAGCTCTTTGAGATCTAGTCAAGGGAGGGGTCTCTGGTTAGGCTTCCCACCCTGGGAAGGCCTTCAATTTTGCTCTTTGACCTTTAGGTCCTCAAGCCTCTAGAAACCAATACTCAAGTTTGCCTGGTTCACCCAATGCCTGCGAAATAGAAGGCAACTTCTGGCTTCTCTGCTCTACTTACTTCTCTGGGAACCTATTTCCCTCTGGTCCTTGGCCTGAATAGTCCTAATTTTCTTTCTAGTTGTGGAAGCATCCAGACTAATTTTTTTTTATCATACAGGAAGAGGATGGGCACTTGTTGCTATAAATAAAAATTTCTACAAAGAGAAAACTAATTTTTTTTTCCTTGTCAGTGCTGTTTATTGAGTCTGTTGGCAGAGGCACAAAGAGGGTGAGGGTTGGGGTCAGTAGGGTCCTGCTGGAAGCCTGAGCAGCCCAGAACAGGCAGCTAGGACTGGCCTTTGCCCCAGACATGCCCTACAGGTGCTGGGAGGTGAGTTAGGCAGGTGGGACTGAGAGCAGCCTGGCTCAGAATCTGCTCAGGCCCCACCCGCCACAGATGGGCTATCGTCCCTGCAGGACCCCAGACCTCCTCCACCTCTGCTCTTCCTTGGAGTCTCCAAATGAGGACCAGGAAACAAGACCCAGGAGATAACTAAAAAAAAAAAAATAGTTTCTCTGAGTGTCTTTTTTTTTTTTTTTGAGATAGAGTCTCAAGCTGTCCCCCTGGGTAGAGTGCTATGGCATCACAGCTCACAGCAACCTCCAATTCCTGGGCTCAAGTGAGTCTCCTGCCTCAGGCTCCCAAGTAGCTGGGACCACAGGCGCCCACCACAACGCCCGGCCATTTTTTGGTTGCAGCCATCATTGTTGTTTGGCAAGCCCAGGCTGGATTTGAACCCGCCACCTTAGGTGTATGTGGCTGGCGCTTTAGCCACTTGAGCCACAGGCGCCGAGCCTCTCTGAGTGTCTTAATCTAGATTAAACCCATTATTTTAATATGAAGAGCAAAAATTTTCCTTTATAGTCATTACTGTTCATATGAAAATTAAAATTTTGGCTGAAGGTTTTTTGAAAGATGACGTGATTTATAGGAAGATATGGATTGACAGGGAAGAAGGGGGAAGCTTTTCGTGTTGGTAGAGAAAGAAAAAGCCCAACAGCAGGAAGTCAGCTGAGGGAAGGAGCAGGGCAATGGCATTCTCAGCATCACGGGTGAGGGGCAAGTTTCTGGGCTGCCTGAGGGACAGCCTTGGCTGAGGATCCCATCCAGGCCTTGGATGGTCTTCCCTAGGGGTCGTAAATTCCTGTCCTAGGTGCCCCCTGCCGTAGGTGCCCCCTGCCGTTGTGAGAAGCATATAGTGATCTTGGGCACAGCTGGCCTCTTGGCTCCATGTTTGGCAAAGATGTCCAGGAGAACTTTGAGTAGGACATGTGTATTCTATTTTGGTGACCTATTTAATAAAATATCTCAGATCCTTTTGAGTTGTAATCTATGATTAGGGAGTATAATGCCCGGAAGAGCAAAAGCAGTCAGTCTCATCTCAAGGTGCATTGTGATGTGTTTTTCTTAAAAAAATAAAAGAATTTAAAATCTTTGAGAACCTTCAAAAAGTTGTGTTCCTTGTCTTAAGATCTAGCCTTGCTGATTAAACAAATCAATTAAGAATCCCAGATTAGAGTTGGATAAGTTCTCAAATCATTGTTTCTCCAGGATTACAAAGTAAAATACCCGTGTGTGTATGTGTGTGTGTGTGTGTGTGTGTGTGTGTGTGTGTGTTTGCTGCCTGCTTTGCTTATACTGCTCTGGCTCTGTGGAGCACAGCAATGACAAGGAACATAGCCCCTGGCATTATGGAAGTTCAATCAAGCAGGTAAAAAATTTTAAAAGTTCAAGAAACATGTTTGGACAAATCCATTATCGGGGATTTAGAGTGGCTCTGAGTTTTTTCACATAAGTTTAGGATGGTAAATGCCTAAGGATTCTTTTGAAAGAGTGTGCAGAAAAGCAAAGTCCCTTTACCCCTAGTGTGAATGGAATCAAACTAACTAGGAGCAGGGTGTGAAGCTCATGCCTATGGAATGCATACCTGACAGTGCTCACGTGCTGAGTCACCTGTGGGCTTGACCTTGGCTTAAAGCCTGTTTATTATAGTAACAGGCTTTTGATGCAGGCAGCCTTGACATCTGATTGTTGCTAAATCAGGCCCAAGTGAACCTGCCAGACTTCCTAACTGGAAGGAATTTTCAGTGCTGGTGGTAAGGCCGGTTCTGAAATTGTTCCTGCAGAACTGGAATTTTGTTCAGGATAGGCAGAGAAATGACTTTGGAAATTCTGTTCTATCTGGCAGGTTCTGCAGAAATTTGGTTAACCAATGGAGTGATCAATGATACCATGGCATCACCCAATAAATTTCCTGGTCTAATATCTCTCCTTGGAAAATACTCCAATAGTTATCATGTTTAAACATTTATGTGTTCTTTATGAAATACATACTATGATTGGGGCTGCTAGTCCTGACACTCTTTGCTGTGTAAGACAGGAACTTAGAATCAGGAAGTGGAGACAAACACCACTAACCGCAGGAGGAAGTGGTGAGGTTTTTCTTTTTTGCAGAGAAACAAAGTGCAATGGGAGTGTAAGAAATGATTCATGTAGGGTGGAAGGGTGTGTGGCAGGGAGGATGTGAGTGCAAGTGAGTGCTCTCTGATGAAATTAGGGAAAGTGCAGGGATGGATTCCTCCTTCCTTCCATGTAATGTCCTGCTCCCCAACCCTGAAAAAAAAACCCAAATAGCAGAGGGTTGTTTATAATCAGAGACCTGGCTGCCTCTGAGATATTCTCTGTTCTTATTTTTGGAGCCATTTACCACCTCTCCACTATTATTACCCTACCCCAAGCCATCACCACTTCTCACCTGGGATACAGTCAGACCCCTCAAATTCACCTCCCTGCTGCTTCTCTTGTTCCCAGAATCCTCTATTTGGTAAACAGCAGTGGGTGTGGTAATTTTAAGGCATAAGTTGAATCATGTCACTCCCACTGTGCAAACTCTCCAGTGACTTCCCGTGATGCTGAGGGTCAAGATACAAATCCTCACCCGGATATTTGGAGGCCTCATGCAATCTGACCACGTGATGCAGTCGGACCTCCAGCCTGATTCTACTGTGCTTTCCTAGCACAGCACCCCACTTCCCTCTGGCCTTATTTTCCTTTCCGAAGCCAATATGCATATTTCTGCCTCAGGGCCTTGGCACTTGCTGCCTCAGCTTGGGCTGATCTTCTAGATATTTGCAAAGCTCTCTTTCCTTTCTCTTGTCTGCACAAAACCACTCC
Source organism: Galago senegalensis (assembly GCA_963575145.1). Classification (NCBI taxonomy): domain Eukaryota; kingdom Metazoa; phylum Chordata; class Mammalia; order Primates; family Galagidae; genus Galago; species Galago senegalensis. The sequence continues at coordinate 28,159 of CAUYTI010028274.1, forward strand.
TCCCCCCCTCTCCTCCCCCTTCTCTGGCCTTTCTAACCCATAGCAGCCCTACCCACTCTCTATCCCCTTACCTGCTTTTTTCCTACTAGTACTTATTTCTGAACATTATGTGTTTGGTTTACATACCCCACGGCACTATATGCTTGACCAATATTTGCCAAAGAATGAGTGAATCAGTGACCATTCCTCAATCCTTCTTTGACTTTTGTGTGTCCTCCACAATTTAGAGGATTATGGGCCGGGTATTTATTGTATTGTTTTGAGTTAGTCCTGTTCATTTGGATGCTTTGGATGTTTCCCACGATGAGATCCAGGGGGTCTCTGTGCGTCTCTGGCTGGAATATCAAGCTGTTCCCTTTTCATGGCAGCCTGTTGAGGGCACAGATTTTCATTTGCCCTGTGACTGGGGATGTTCCCTCTGGGTGCTTGATCAAGGTGGGAATTAGTTTCTAGGGCTGCTACAGACGGGGTGGCTTAAGCAACAGAAGTTTCTTGCAGTTCTGGAGTCCAGATGTCTGAGATCAAGGTGTCGGCGGGGCTGGTGTCTTCTGCGACTTTCTCCTTGGTGTGCCTTCTCACTGTGGCCTCACATGGTTGTCCCCAGCTCTGTGTTTTCTGTGTCCTAGTCTCCTTTTCTTATGAGGACACCAGACGTATTGGATCAGGGCCCATCCATGTGACCCTATTTTACCGTCATCTCCTTAAAAGTCCTATCTTTAAATACAGTGATAGTTAAGGTGGGGGTGGGGTAGGACCTCAACATGTGCATCTTGTGGGGGACGTAGTAGGGCTTTTTCATGGTAAACTTACTCCTTTCTCCTTCGTTAGCTAATGAGTCATTTGAAGGCGGATACTGTGAAAATACAGAAGTATCCCATTCTTCATCGACTTTTAATTAATTAATTAATTTATTTATTTGACAGAGAGTATCACTCTGTCACCTAGGGTACAGTGCCGTGGCATCATAGCTCACAGAAACCTCAAACTCTTGGGCTCAAGTGATCCTCTTGCCTTCGATTTTCATTTTTGGTAGAGACAGAGTCCCACTCTTGCTCAGGCTGCTCTCAACCTCATGAGCTTAAGCAATCCTCCTGCCTCAGCCTCCCTGAGTATGAGGTTTACAGGCATAAGGCACTGTGCCCAGGCTTCACTTATTTATTTATAATAGTATGGACTTGGGGTTTCCTGTTAAAATTCATTATCATCCTGATTTATCTCGATGAGTCCATCCCAGATTGGGCCCAGTGGAGCTCTCCCGGCCAGCTTCTATGTCCTATTGACACAGCCCCATCATTTGGTCCTTCCTTTCAGGCATAAGGTATTCCCGACTCATCTTGGAACTTTCCCAGCTCCAGCCCTCAAATTGATAATTTCCTCAGGGAGCCCTAGTTTCTTTCAGGGGAGAATAGTATTTAGAAGCCAAGATTTGGGAGCTAGGTGTACATATTCTTTTGGGTATTGCTGCTCCAAGCCCTGTTAGTGGATAGAGATAGGGAAGATGTGTGTACACACACACACACAAACACACACACACACACACACACACTGCCATGTCTATCATCTCTATCTCTATTTATCATTTATCTATCATCTGTCTTAAAAATTCCTTTGTTGATCGAATTCCTTTGTTTCTCACTGAAACCTCCATTTCCAAGCCAACGCTACAGGGTTCATTTAGTTTTCTTCCTCCCTACTTGTAAGTCCCCCTTGGAGAGGAAACTCGCTTCCTATCTTTGACATATTTACTTATTTGTAACCAGTCTCATTGCCTTTGCCCCGTCCCTCACATGGATGCCTTCCTTACCTTGCTCAGTTTCACCTGCTCATGCTGGGCCCCCCGGTTCCCTGAAGGCCTTTCTTACCCTGCTCAGGAGGGGCCCTTTTCTCATTAGGATTTCCCCCTTCCACTGTCTGGACTTGACTCCCCGGCCAGCTGTCCCCTCCCAGAGGGAAGGCCGCTTACCCAGCGCAGGCCCTGTCACCTCCCCATACCCTGGATACCCTGCACCGGGTCTCCTCCCTCCATGGATGTTTTCCTCTCTGGGCTGCCCTCACGCCCTGCTCTGGGCCACCACAGCAGCCCTGCCACCAGCCTGGAGGCCCACCGTGCTCTGCCCACCTGCAGCTTCAGGACAGAAGTATTCAAGGAAAGGGAAGAAGTGGAGGAGGGGGAAGTGGTTTCGGATATTCCAGTTTTGTTTTTAGTTTTTGATTTGTGGCTGCAGAGTGTATCTTTTTTTTCAACCTTTACCTTCACTTGTAGGTTTCCTTAAATTATACGTAGGTAAGTATTCACATTTAAGACGTAGTCTCTTTCATTAACCACTGTCCTGGAGACGAATTTTAATTTAGATCTGATCCACAAAGGCCAATGCTTTCAAGTTTCATTTTAAAAAAATCTGACGTCTGATACTACCATGAGACCAAGTTGTCCTATCTTGTTTTGGTGACGTAGGTAAATGCGGTCTTTTCTCTCCCACATGTTGTCTCCTTCTGTTGCTGTGTTACACTACTGGGCAAGCATCTGCTTCCAGAGGTTGGCACATGCCCCAGACCCTAGCCTCCCAGAGGCTGTTAGAGGATTTCTCCTGGCCCTAGGGCAGACACACCACCTAAGAGCATCACGCAGAGTCCTTTTTGTTTTTTTTTTTTTGAGGCAGTTTCACTATGTCGCTCTGGGAAGAGTGCTGTGGTGTCACATTCACAGCAACCTCAAACTCTTAAGCGATTCTCTTGCCTCAGCCTTCCAAGTAGCTGGGATTACAGGCTCCCACAATGCTTGGTTATTTTTTTGTAGCAGTTGTCGTTGTTTAGCTGGCCTGAGTCAGGTTCAAACCCACCACCCCTGGTGCACAGGCGCCGAGCCCAGAGTCCTTTTAGAAGAAGCAGTAGGAAAGCAGGGAGATAGCACATTTCTTTGGAGATTGCAAATGGTAAGAACTATGCAGACCCAGAGAGCCTGAGGGTCATCTTTGCTGCTCCAAGGAAAGGACCTTTTGTGAATAAAGCCATCACAGAGGGAAGCAGAGAGAAAATGATACCCCTTTGACGACATAGGTCAGTACTCTTAATCCACCAATGCCTAGAGCCAGAATATTCCTTGACTTCCCACATACCGGATTTGATAAAACTTTTCCCCCGTAACTTGGCTAGAAGGAATTGGGTTTGAAGTTAGAGTGAATTGAGTTTAAGCAAAAGTGAGTTGCAAAGGAAACAGTCCTAGAAAAAATGGCTCTATAAATATATATGTATAGTGAGTAAAGTACAGGCTAGAGCAATAAATATATTACATTAAGGGATTTCTTCCCTGCATTATAGGACCCAATTTTAATGAATTAGATGTGAAATATTCGCAATAGACCCTATTGAGTACTTACAGAATTTAATGTCTCCTTCAGAGTGGTTTTTTGGAGGGTGTCAACTATTAAGCTAAATTAAATATTAACTTAATTAAACTAGAGTCTAGCTGAGCTAGGCAATTGTGCCCAGAAGCTTCTGGAAGTTTCCTACCTGGTGCAGAACTCATGAAGCAAAGAAGTGTGTGAGGGGTTTTGTGCCAGACGATAGAGGCCACAGAGGCACATGGATTCTTTAGCAGCGGTACAGCACGAACTCTCTGGTCAATGCCAGGGACCACAGCCAGGAAGGGTTATTGCAAACTCCTAGGAATGGAGGAAGACTTCCCAGAAATCTCCCTCTCCAATTTATGAATATCACTCACTGTAACTTTATACCTGATTCTACACGCCCCCCCCATGCCTGTGGGAAATCCCCACTTTCAATAACAAACACGAATTTGTCAAATGCCAGAGCGGTTTATTTCGGCATAGAACATATTGCTCTCACAGCTGAACATAAAAGGGGTAACTAACTCTAACAGACCCTCAAAGGGATTTATTAACACTGGGACCCAAGACAGAAGGAGCCTGGGCTCTTCAGTCGCCTCGGGGAAGAGAGCTACTCTGACAGGAACACCCGAGTTATAATGTTTCATGAGTGGGGAATAAACCTTCTTGTGTTAAGCTGCTGTCTTCGTGGGGTTTATTGTGGCAACTACTGGTTCCCTAATATAATATCAATTTTATCTATAAAATGGGGATAAATTTGTTGTGAATGAATGAAACCATCTATTGGAAAAATTTGCCAAGGTGCAAACTATTATCCTAATAGGATGTGTTGATAGTATCTTCACAAAAAACATGTGATAAGTAGAGAAGGAATGATTTCTTTATTTCACAGGCGATGCAACTGAACAGAGTGGATATGTGGCTTGTTTGAGGTTCCTCCATGAGTTAGTGACAGGTACAGGGTTAGCACTCTTCATCTTCTGCCCAATGCCGTTCCACGACATCTTCTATGATATCGTGCAAGGATTCAGGGCAGTGGAAAATGTGCAAAGGCAGGGGAGTTGCTGGAAGACATTTCTTTAAACGTGTGCAGATGAATGAAGGGATTTCAAGGATTTCCCTGTGGAGTTGAACCAAATGCCACTTTCTGCAGATGTGTGTTTGGTTGTCACTACGTGGACAAGAAACATAACTACACCTTACATATGTTTTAATTAAATTAAAAGACTGATGTGTATTTATTTTGAGGTGAGTGTGGAAATACCTTCCTCGTGTGTAATGGGATTTTCTCCTCTTGGCAATGCTGAAGGCAGTTCATTAAGCTACATATGTTGTCAGTGAAATTTCCCACATGCTTCCATGAAACATTTGTCCTCTCCAGATGGTGTGTCTAAAGCCCAGTTGTTCTTCCAAATAAATATATCGTTATGACTAATGTGCTATCTGTCTAGACTAGGTGAGAATTCTTTCCTGGAAAAAGAAATGGTGTCCTACTATCCAGAAGGGGATAGATTTTTCATTGGAAAGTAGGTACTAAACTATGTTCTAAGACCAAAATTTGGTGGGATCTCAGTTTACAGAAATTCATAGGTTGGACATGTTGCTTTTATCCCCCCATCTACCCATAAAATCTATGTTTTTAAGTTCCCTCAATAAAAGAATCTCAATCACAAAAATTCCAATGAAGACAGTCCACATATTTCTAACCTCTTGCTTTATAGCTTTGTTCCCAATAATGCCTTACTTCTTTTATTAAAAATTCAAACATTTATTATTCAATATTTAATACATAATAAAGCATACTCAGAACATACATATATGTTTAGAAGCCTGGCAATAAATTGAATGCCCAGGGAACCCTCCAATCAACTCATGAGCCCGGCAACACCAACACTATTATATTAATCTGTGGTTCCTCACATTCTAACCATTCCTCTCCCCCAACAGGAGCCACTATTGTGCCTTATTTTCTTACATTTTCATGAACTGATCATAATGATTTATTTATTATTTATACCTTATTTTTATTTATAAAATTTATTTATGCATTCTTTATTAAAACAATTATAATTATTATATTGATAATTCTTTATGAAAACCTTAATGGGAGATGATAGAACATGTCTTCAGATTGATATTAAAAATCATTGTGAAGCTTCCATTGAGAAAGTTTATGATTTTCAAGGCTATAAAACTCACAATAGCCCTCCTAGCTTACCAGGGCCCATGTTTTATCCTTCTTCAGATAGGAAATGGAGGCCCCACTGGACCCATGTACTAAAAGGTTGCAGAGTTGGGCCTAGAACCAGAGTCCTCAGAACCTAAGACCTATGGTCTTCATGATAAACGACACTGCCAGTGAATGAGAAGCTATCCAGTTGATTTCAAAGGATAAAATTGTTTCTAATCCTTGTTTCTATCCTTGTTTCTAATCTGACACAAATATCACTGCAGGTGACAGAAACATGACAGAGCTTCGATGTGCGTACCTGACAGGGACCCCCTACACTGAGCCATGTGGGGAGGTGGTGGATGAGAAAAGAGAGGCACTTTGATAGGTTTTGGAGGCTGTCAGGCCAGCGAGGACCTGCCCCTTATTTCCTAGAGACACCTGGAGGCAGCCATCCTTGACAAGAAGCCCTTCTATCTAACCTCCTTGCTAATAAGGTGCAGCTGAAGAAGAGCAGGAATGGAGGTGTGGCAGGTGCAGAGAAGGTCTTCCTGCACCTTAGCCCCTCACCCCAAAGCCACACAGAGGAGTTCCCCCACAGGGTCCTGGAATTGACTGGGAGCTAACTAGAGAACTTGGAGGGACCTTGGAATAAAGATGAGGAGGACCCAGGCTGACTTGCATGGGCATGATGATCATAATGAATGAGGAGGGGGACAAGACACTTCTGCACAGTGGGGATCGAAGCTTGTCAATCAAAGAAACAATGGACGAATTGTTTCTGCAATATAAGCAGCGTGATAGAAGGTCAGGAAGGGCTGGCAAGCTGTTCCCACAACACCGGGACGAGAGAAGCCACAGCTTCTCTTGGGGAGATAGATATCCACAAAAATCAGGGATGCTGAGCTGGGTGCAGTGGCTCACACCTGTAATCCTTGCAGTCTGGGAGGCCAAGGCAGGTGGACTGTCTGAACTCACAGGTTCAAGACCAGCCTGAGCCAGAGCAAGACCTGGTCTCTAAAAATAGCTGGGCATTGTAGCGGGTGCCTGTAACCCCTGCTACACAGGATGCCGAGACAAGAAAATCATTTGGGCCCAAGAGTTTCAGGTTGCTGTGAGCTGTGATGCCACAGCACCCTACCTAGGGCAACAAATAATTGAGACTCTGTCTCAAAACAAACAAACAAAAAAGCAAAACAAAAAACAAACTGGGGATGCCATGGGTAATGTGTCATCTAGACCACATTCCTGGTGCTACAGCTATGGGAACATGATGGGCAGTAACCAGCACCAGAGAGAGGCTAATCATGTGCACTGTGTTTTAAGGACTGTGGGGGCTTATGAGCTGGATGAGAGGAAGGCAATTCAGAGGAGAGGGAACATGTTCTGAGTTCCAGAGAAGTCAAGAGCATAAAATGTATGGAAAATAGAAGTGCAATGTCCAGAAGGTCAGAGACACTTCAGGCAAATCCAGGACAAGAGTGGGGACAAGGATATGGAGGCCAGGTTGTAAAGAACCTTGTATGACATATTAATTTTCCCCAACCCTAGATCTATCTATGGTTTCCAGAATTTTCTTTATAAAGGGCAGATCTGATCATGTCATTTGGCTAAAACTTTTGCATTGACTCCCCTTAGAACAGGAATTCTTAGCTTTTATTGTGCCATACAGTCATATGCTAGCCTGGTAAAGTTCTGAAAAATATTTTTCATTAAGTAAGATAACCAAGGAAACCAATTACATTGAAATATAGGTCTGTAGTATTAAAATACTCAGAAAACTTGTAACGCAGGTGCTTCTTTAGTAATATGTTAATAACCTTTATAAGTAGGTTTAATGCTGTCATTTGAAAACAATCATGAGTATGAGTAATATATCATGACGTCCATAGCAACTGTAAAGTATTGTGAAAACACCTGATATTGCTTGGTTGACTAAGTTACAGATACTGATAATACTATGTGGCTTATTGCCTGAATTCTTTATTTTTTAATTTTGTTTCTCTCTCTCTCTCCCTCTCTTTTTTTTGAGACAGAGTCTCAAGCTGTCGCTCTGGGTAAAGTACCATCACAGCAACCTCCAACTCTTGGGCTCAAGCGATCCTCTTGACTCAGTTTTTCTATTTTTAATAGAGTCAGGGTCTTGTTTTTGCTCAGGCCTGTCTTAAACTCGTGAGCTCAAGCAATCCACCCGCCTTGGCCTCCCAGAGTGTCAGGATTACAGGAGGGAGCCACCATGCCTTGCCTATTGCCTGAATTCTTAATTGAAGGAAATATTAAATTTCAGTTAGAGGTTGGTGAAAATAAAGATGTTATCCCCCCTCCCCCAGCTAAGTTCATAAACCCTTTGAATTCTATGGTCCTTAGGCCTTAGAGAATGAAGTATTATTTAATACCTATGCTGTATGAGGCAGAAACTCTCCACTATTAGGAATGCCTGTTTCCCTCTCATGGTTTCCATACTCCCCCCCACATTCCCCTCCCCCCTGTCCTGCTCAACAAAGCTGGCCTCTAGCCCTGCTGGGTTCTTAACCATGGAGATGGAGTAAGGTTGAGGTGAGTGTATCTTTTAGGATTAGTCTGCAAGGGACAGAGTCCCCAAATAATGGTGGTATTAAACAAGGTAGAGTTTATACCCCTCTCATCTAATGTGCAGGTGGATAATGATGGCAGCGCTGCCCCCTGGTGTCCTTCTATCTGCACAGCACAACTCACGATCAGGATGGCCTCTCCAGGTCCAGCCATTTTGTCTGTGTTTCAGCCAGCTGATAAGAGGAAGGGGCAGAAGGCACACGCGTATCACATTCTTTGAAAAATGGCTGCTGAAAAGTGTCACTCTACCATTCTGCTTCCATCTTATTGGTCAGCACTTAGTTCATGGCCACGCCCAGTTGCAAGGGAACCTGAGAAATGTGGTTTTTATTTTATGGAGCCCTGAACTTGAGGATTCTACTACTCAATTCGAAGTTCTACTACTATAGAAAAAATTGAGAGCAAATATATTGAAGGACAGCCAGCAGTTTCTGCCAAGTGTGTGACAGATGCACATTTAGATTGTTAGCCCCTAACCCGCTGAAAGTCCTGAGCTGGGGGATTGGTCACCTTCACCTTCCCTGCATAGGCTGTGATATTGGTGAGTGAGTCAGCTCACAAACTCAACTTTCCCTCTGCTGAGGTGCTCTGAGATCTAGACTGGGCCTTAGATGCCTGTTAGACTCTCACGATAGGCCTTGGTCTCCCATCCTAGACTTTAGGAATAAAGTTGGTTCTCTGCTGACTCTTTTATCTTATATCTCTCTTGGTGTCATTCATGGGAGCCCCCTCAGACATTCAACAGTAGTAGCAAGGAGATGAGTCGGGAGGCTCCCAATACCTTGCCAAGTTTAACATTAATATTAAACTATTTTCAGTCTGCAGCTTCCTCTTAGGAAGCTTATCAAGATCTATGTTCTATTATCAAAAAAATGCAGGCTTATTAGTCATCAGGCTAACAGACTGGGGAGGAGGAGTGGAGAGAGGGGAGAAAAAGCACCCAAAGGGAGAAAATGGTTTAGGAAGAATATTTTATTCACAATAAAAATATCTTATTTTGGGGCATCGCCTATGCCTCAAGGGAGTAGGACGCCGGTGCCATATGTTGGGGGTAGTGGGTTCAAACCCAGCCTTGGGCAAAAACTGCCAAAAAAAAAAGCTTATTTTTGTAAACACCTATAACTTCCTAAGCACTTTTACATATACTTTTTTTTTTTGAGACAGAGTCTCATTCTGTTACCCTGGATAGAGTGCCATGGCGTCACAGCTCGCAGTATCGTCAAACTCTGGGGCTTACGTGATTCTCTTGCCTCAGCCTCCCAAGTAGCTGGGTCTACAGGTGCCTACCACAACGCCCAGCTATTTTTTTTTGTTGCAATTGTCATTGTTGTTTGGCAGGCCGGGTCAGTGTATGTGGCCGGGGCCCTACTCACTGGGCTATGGGAGCCAAACCCGTGTACTTTCTTAATCCACATGAGTTGGGCTGTTACAGATGAAGGAGGCCAAGATTTCTAGGGAAAAGGCAGTATCTACAGAGGAGTGTGTGTGTGTTGGGAGGGGAGCAAGGGAGAACTTTCTAGGGAAATAGCAATTAAATCAGCATTGTCTCTCCCCAAAGACATGATAAATGATGCAAAGGAAGGGGTTTGCCTCTTTGACTTTTATAATGGCCATTTTAATTCTTTTGGAGGCAGATGTGAGGAATGGGAACTATATCAACAAGGATGATATATCAGTTAGGCTGTTAGTAGAGCCTCATTAGACTACTCCTCTGCCACTTCCTCTGATGAAGAAAGTTGTAGCAAGGAACTTCGCATCATTCCTAAAGTCAGCAGTCCGAAGAGCATTTATCAGGTTGAAAACGCGAAACATCCCTTTCAATCTTGGTTCCAAATTTCCTGCAGAAAGAATGTGGCAAATGGTCCACTGTTTTCTTCTTTCTTTCTTTCTTGCTAGTCAGGTGAAGCAGTGGGCGTGGAGTCAAAGGAATCTGTAACTGGTTGTGCTCAATTAGTTGGAAACACGGCTGTGCGCAATCAGCCTCCCGTTTACTTTCCTTCTGACTTTATCACTTACCTGTTGTTGGTTAAAATGTCCTGGAAGGCAGGACAGAGGCAGAGCTCCAGCCCATCCCTGCAGAGATTTCCCCCACACTCTGCAGAGTGCAGGCGGGGCCCAGGGGCTGCAGTGCACAGGTAAGTATTATTATCTTCCTTCCCTCCATGAATGGGGGGCGGGGGCGCTGTGGATCTAGGTGCCTCACCTCCACTCAGGGGTGGGTCAAAGGCATTGGTCTGTGGAATGAAGTATCTACAGGACTGAACGTCACCTGACCTGGTGCACTTGAGAATCTTGTCTTTATTTCCTGCTTCTGTCTTCCCTGAGGCCTGATTTTGTGCTGTTTGTTGATTCTGTGAATTACCACATGTCCTCTAATCCTTGACTTTCTAGTTTGAGTCAGCCAGAGTTCATGTTTGTTCTCTAAAGCGACACAACTCCGGCAGGTCCACAGGCAACACAGAGTGTTGTTTGGCCCCTAACCGTGGGCGGCCCCACAGTCTGTGCAGAGGCGCTCCTGCACAGGTGCTAATTTGTGAAGAAAAGGGACTTTTTAGACAGAAGACAAGCTGGAGCCAGGCTGAACGCTTAATAAAAGTATGGAGAATGTAGTAGGAAGCGTTAGGGAGACAAGCTGAAGGTCCGCTGGAGACACTAAATCTGGTTGAGACAGGGACGTGACAATTTACGGTCTTAAATTGTCAGCAGAGGGAAAAATAACAAAGTTGGGCTTCTCCACGAAGAAAGATGAGTTAATCAGGTTAATTTGATGGGTGCATAATAGAAGTTTGGGGATTTCAGCTGTCAGGGAGCATTTGGACTTGACTTGCCTTGACTTGATTTTCGCAACACACTGTGGATTGATTGATCTGTTATTCTGAAAGAAATGACCAACCTCACCAAAGTGAAAACTTTGTTCAGATTTGGTGATTTGGAGACCATTTGACGCAAGATGCTCCGGGAAGCACATGTTAACTACCAGAGCGCATACAGAATCAGGTGGAAGGGAAAGATTCTCAGCCTGGTAGAATCTATGTGAGCAGAAATAGCACATCTGACAATCCCGGAGCGTGTGGTTGAGAAGCCTTTGAAAGAATGCCTTAGGCGCCATCTCGTGGTCAGCATCATGAATGCACTGACTTCAGCTCAGTCGCAGTTTGCCCCAAAGACTAAGCCTTAAAGAAAGATGGAGACTTTAAATCTTTTGTATTTACCTGGAAGGATTTGGAGAACATCCTCCTAAGTAAAGTATCACAAGAATGGAAAAGCAAGTATCCAATGTACTCAGAACTAATATGAAACCAACAGATGAACTACATGCCCACAGGAGAGAAAAACACAGTTAAATTCGGGGGTGGGGGGTTGCGGGGATGAGGAGAGGAGGGAGAGAAGGGAGGAGGGAGTTTGGTGTGCTCTCACCTAACAGGCACAAGGTAGGGATATACGTCACACCTCCAGAGTGAAGGGCTCAACGACAACTTGGACTTTATCTGACAAATTCAAGCAAGGCAACCCAATTGTTTATACTTTCATATTGATCTGAAAAATTTAAAAACAGTTTGGGACTTGAGATTGTCTTCCCATAGAACCAATGTCCTGAAAGGAAGTTACATTATCCTACTATGGCAAAGAGCTGGTATATTAATCAGGTCTCTGTCAGCTTCGGGTGACAGAAACCTATTTTAGACTAGCTTCAGCAGGGACTGAGAGGATTGCTATAGAAACCAAGGCTAGACCTGAGACTCAGTGTCACCAGACCTGCCTCCTCTGTTTCACATGTCTGTGTGGTTTTATTCCATCTTGTTTTAGGGAATATTGTTGCCAGAAATCCAGATTTCTATGAGCCCCCCCCCCTTTTTTTTGCCTGGGGCCAGGTTTGAACTCAGCACCTTGGTATATGGGGCTGGTGCCCTACTCTTTTGAGCCACAGGCGCTGCCCCCTAGAAATCCAGATTTCTAATAATTTTCCATATTATTGTTCAACTACGCATAGAAAAATCTCAAGGAATTTTCCATATTATTGTTCAACTACGCATAGAAAAATCTCAAGGAAGGACTCTGGCCGGATTGGGTTTCATGTCAAGCTTTGTACTAGTCACATGATTAGGAAAATGGGGCCCCATGCTTACAGGAGGAGGTGGGGGAGCATCTGTGGTTGGGGTGGAGGAGGGATGGAATATGCTACCTTAGGGAGGGGCAGTGGGGAAACTTGCAGGGCAAATGAGCAAGCTAAAAATAGCAGTCCAAACCCACTACTACTGCACGGACACTGGAACACATCCATACATACCCTTCTTCTCACGCATGGCATTCCGAGTGTGTCTAAATACCATAACTTTCCTGAGGACAGGCCTGTACAAATTCATCTTCTAAAGAGGAGTTAACTCAAAGGTACCTTGAGTTGATGCGAGCACATCAAGTCTGTCTGGGATTTCCAGATGATGTGTATTCCTCTTGGGTTCAAATACAAGTGTGTGGTCTTGTCTGAGAATCTATTTTTATTAAGAAAAAACCTTGACCACGAAGTCAGTTTGTTTGAATTAATCTACTTTAGATTCAAGGATTTGAAAATTTCTAAAAGAGGCAAATCCTGTTAAGTGTCTTGTTTTATGAGGTCAAACACTTCAAAGACATTCATTCATTTAATTCATGGTTTTGAATAAATATTGACACGAGCCTCTAATACTTGTCAGGTGTCTTTAGGTGCTAGGAATATGTCTCTTGCTTCTCTGAACTTAGAGACGTGAGCAAAATAATTACAATACTAACCAGTAAGGGGCTGTAACTGTAGTATGAATTGTGTGTGTCCTATTTGTACCATTTTTACAGAATTGTGTATCTTTCAAAAGTGATATTTACAAAAAGTTGAAACCACCAAATTAAGAGAATCAGAGAATTGACACAGAGAATAGATATAAATAGAACTTCAAAGAGTTAGAAGCACGAAGAGGGTCGATTTAGATCAGAAGACATTTGATAATGGTTTATATAAAAAGGTAGAAACATTTGTCTTCCTCTTCCCAGTTTTTCTAAGCAGAAGCAGAGTTTGGTTTGCACTTGAGGGAAAATTAATCAGGAAGCAGAATATTTGGATCACTGTGCATTATTCTTTGATTAGTCTCAGAGCTCAGTGTCCTGCGGTGTTTCTAATGTAAAGCCAATAGAATGACATCTAAGATGTACATTAACGTCATAATAGAGGAGAAGGATTAGGTACTGCTTACGTGATGAGTTTTAGCATAAGATTGACCCTGATTTGAGTCCTGGCTTCACTCTTATCAGCTGTATGACTTTCAGTAAATTTCGGAATCTTTTCTAATTTTCAATTTCCTCTTCTTTAGGGGAGATAATACTAGTACTCACCTCAAAAGGTTATTGGGAGGGTTAAATAAATATATCACCATATTAGCGCATAGTAAGGATTCAATAAATATTTTTTAAAAAACAATGTCTTTGCCAGCCACATACACCTAAGGTGGCGGGTTCGAATCCCCAGCCCAGACCCGCCAAACAACAATGACGGCTGCAACCAAAAAATAGCCGGGTGTTGTGGTGGGCGCCTGTGGTCCCAGCTACTTGGGAGGCAGAGGCAAGAGACTCGCTTGAGCCCAGGAGTTGGAGGTTGCTGTGAGCTGTAATGCCATGGCACTCTACCCAGGGGGAGAGTTTGAGGCTCTGTCTCAAAAAATAAAAATAAATAAAAATAAATAAAAATAAAAAATTAGACCTCAGTGTTCAAATTGTCCTTTTTTCATTCTTTCCCCCATTTTCACCTATCCCCAAACTGCCATTTTCATAGCTCTCACAGCATCTTAGCACAGGGTCTTGCATTCAAAAAATGTTGATGATAAACATTTGCTAAGTGAATAAATACATATTATAAGAGGTAACGTAGGTAAAATTTATAAGACAAAAAAAAAACGGGTGAAAATGGTCTATTATTGTTTTGGTTGGTGTTTCTTTGCAAATAAAGTTGAGCATATGATTATATTACTACTGGTCCTTTGTTGTTTGGTTAGATTTCTTTTTTTTCTTGCCTAAAACTATTTCTTCATACTTGCATGCTATGCTTACTTTTCTGATAAATTATACATTTTTCCTACTTATTTGTACATGTCTCCTATAAAGAAACCAGAGAAATTATCCGTTTGTTGTCTTTCCACAAATAAATTCCCCACTTTTTTGTTTTTTAATCTAATGAAGGGATTTTATGCTAATTTTATATTTTATAATACTTTATGTTGCGTACTATTTAGTCAAATTAGTCAAACTTTTCCTGTAAGGTTTTGGCATTTGTCTTATTTGGAAACAATTTTATACATTTAAATTATAAATAAATATAAACATACTTTGTCATTTTAGTTTTTACATTTATATTTTAACAATATAATATAATGTGTTATACATTAGGTCAAAAGTGTCCAATATCAGCATTTTTTTTTTTTTTTGGCCAGGGCTGGGTTTGAACCCATCACCTCTGGCATATGGGGCCGGTGCCCTACCCTTTTGAGCCACAGGCACCACACTATCAGCATTTTTATATGGTCAACATGATAGCTTACTTCTCAGGGAAAAGAGACAGCTGATCTATTTTATTTTTTTTAATGGTTATCTATCTAGGTGTCCAAATACTATTTGATGTATATATTATTTTTCCTTAATGACTTTTAAATAATATTAAATCCAAAAAGTGCTTAGGTCAATTTTTGACTTTTCTCATCTATCATCATTTCTAATATATTCCATGATTATTGTTATGAGGGTCTATCACCCCTCATTATAACTCTGATAAAGAATATTCCTACCTAGTCTGAAATATTGTTTAAAATGAACTTAGAAATTGATTGTGCAATTTTCCCTTCCTTCTTCCTCTCCAAGAAAGAAAAAATAAGCATTTGAATTTTGATTATGTTTGCACTAAATGTATCCAGATTAATTTGGGGTAATTGATATTCTTACAAAAGTGATTCATCTTAAAAGGTGTTTCATCTATGTACATGTCTTTTTTAAATTTTACTTCAAATTGTTTAATCATGTTCTTCATGTAGTCCTGCTTCTTATTTTTTTATATTTTATGATTTGTTTTAACTCACATTATAAAGGAGATCTTTTGCCAATATGTCGTTACTGTTTGTTGATTAAAGAACTATTTAGATATGTCAATTTTATAAGTGAACACTTCATAGAATTCTTTGATTTATAATAGTTTTTATGTCCATTCTATTATGTGGTTCAGGGTACAGTCACATCTGCAAACAATATCTGCCTCTTTCTCTTCAGCATTTAATTTTTTTTTATTTAACTGTATTACTTTGCACTGCTACAAAACTCTAATAATAGTGCTGATGGAGTTGTTCTTGTTTTATTTCTGATATTAAAAGGATTCCTTTGCCATTAAGTCTTAACTTCAGCTAGGGAAAAAAGAATGGGTGAATTCTAATATTTGAGCTTTGACTGTAAAATTCCTGTCTCAAATGGTCTTATGAAAATAAATGTATGATACATACAACAGGCTTGGCCCATGGTAAGCAGTTAATAAATGTTATAAAATCTCCTTTTCCTGGAAAATTCTCTACACGTTGTTAGAAATTTTAAGTATCTATTGAAGAGAAATACTATTTTATTTAAGCAAAAATTATTTGAACCAAAAATATGTAGGCATAAATAAATCATTATATATATATATATATATATAATGTTGCTACTATGAGCAAGACACCATGAAACGTGGAAAAGATTTTCTTGTCTGTTTTCTTCAATATGTTGGACTGCCTTAAAACAAGTTTTTATTACCCAAACTCTAAATTTAGTCCATCTAGTAACAGTAAACACATTTATAGAGATTAATTTGTGTTAGGTATCGGTCTGTGTATTTTATGGACATTACCATTTGTCAGGGCTCAGAACACAATATTCCAAAATATGGCACCTTGCCATACTGAGTGTCTTTTGCTGAAGGAAACTGAGAAAACCACAAAATTAAGGAGGTTACTCTCTGACCTTCTCCAGCCTTTCTCCCCTAAAGCAAACCATAAAAGAATTCTCTGACCTATCTTCCTGAAAGTAGATCATAACATCTTCATTTTAGAGAGATCTTGGCTATACCTGGAGGTCAAGGGGAACCTGAACAGACCTTGCTAAATTTCCCCAGTTGAGTACTAGGAGATCATACCCTTTTGTCCTTCAATCACACTTCTGCACACTGTCCGTAAAAATACAGTTTTCCCTGGGTCTTTGGGTCTTCATTTCTGAAGACTCCCATGTCACATAAAACTAATTACTAAAGAAACTTGTGTGCTTTTCTCTTGTTAATCCATTTTTTGTTATAGGAATGTCAACCACGAACCTTGCAATGTGTGAGGAAGAGATATTACTTTTCCTTCCTTCCCATTTTATTCTCAGGCTTTTATTCTAATTTTATAAATAAAGGAACTGATGCACAGAGTTAAAGAATCTTACCAACGCTCTTCCAGACTAGCAGTGATCCAAGGCCCTTAATCATAACAAACATACCCCCTCAAAACACATATATCCACTCATCCATTCATTCAGTATTTTATGTTGATTCTATCTCTTTCCCATCTGTTCCTTCATTTCACATCTGTACTTTCCTTAATATTCCTCTATCAAGCATTCTAAAATAAGCCCTCATTAAGTTCTTCTGATTAACTGCAATTGTCTCATAATTAAGTCTTCCCAACTCCTTTCTGCTTAGTACCAAACCCCTCATTTTGTCTGTCACTCCTTTGCCAGTTTAATGTTTTTGAAATAGAGTTCAAGTGCAAATGTCTTAGCACGGCATTTATAATGTCCAGTACAATCAAGTTCCAATCAACCAGGTACCTTAAAATATTTCTATGTGCATTTTGCCCAAGTTGAAATGTTCATCATTCCTTAAGAATACCCTCTATTTTCTAAAGTTTTGTTTGCTTCATATGCTATTACTTCTACCAAGACTGGCATCTCTTTATCACTTAAAAAACTCTAAGTCATTTTTCAAGGATCCTTTCAAATGTTAACAACAGAAATCTTCTCTCATGCCCCAGGCTGAAACTGGTTTCTCCCTCCTCCCCCTGCCCTAGCATTTGAACTGTGCTTGTGGAATGAATCATATTCTATTTTATACTTAGTTATTTGTGTACATATGGTCACAGCTTGGGCTAGTGTGCTGATACAATATTTATAGAAGAGATTGTTTTAAAGTCTATTTAGGGAGGGCTTTAAGATTAGGTTGGGTTTGGATGGGTGAAGAGGAAGAAAGTATTATAGAATGCAAGGGGGAGACAAATAAAGAAACGACACAACTAGAAGGAAAAATTTGAATAAAGGAGCAGCTGGAAAATGAGGCCAGACTGTTTCAAATGTTTAATT
Source organism: Galago senegalensis (assembly GCA_963575145.1). NCBI lineage: Eukaryota > Metazoa > Chordata > Mammalia > Primates > Galagidae > Galago > Galago senegalensis. The sequence goes on from CAUYTI010028274.1 coordinate 45,637, forward strand.
ACTCATCAAAAAATTTAGATTTGATCTCATATGCAATGGAAGATGTCTGAAGGTTTTATATTCAGGAATGGACTACATATAAGTGGTGTATTGGGAAGATTAACAAGTACAGAGTGAGAATGGGTTTGCAGATGGGAAGAATGGAGGCAAAGGGCAACCAACAGTACAGGTGGATGGGATGGAAACTCAATGGTCCTTTCTGGTTAAACCAGAATCAGTCCTTAGGGGTGACTGATCAGAGGATATTACTCTATCCAAGAAATTGTCCCAAAGCAGTCACTTAACAGCAAGATCTTCTAGGGCAAAAGGACAATATCCCTCTTGGCAAACTATTGTATAATCAAGTTTTCTCTAATAGTAAGGAGAGAGTTTCTAAGCTGTTATCTATTGTTTTTAAAAGGCCTGCATTTACACAGTTCTCTAATTCTTTCCACCCTAATCTCTGAAAATTCATTTCCTTAATGGGGAAAGAGAACCAATATTTCTGGAGGGATTATTAGGTTTCACATTTAATCTTTACAAGGCTACAGTTTAGATGTTATTTTTCTCCTTTTTACTGTTGTGGCAAAGTAGTCTCAAAGAGGTTCAGTAACTTACCCAAGATCATACAGCTGGCATGTAGCAAGAATAATAATTTGATTACAGGTCTGGCTGATAAAAATCTCATCCCCTTTCAATTCCACCATGACCTGTCCTTTAAAATGAGAGTGTCCCTTAGACTTACTGGTTCATGTGTTTGGTAGAACTTTCAGAAGAAGTTCCATATGACACTGATTCTAGGGAAAGGGACCCAGTATTTACAATTTATCAAGAGCCCTTATTCACTATATATAGGTTTTCTAGTTGTTTGCCTCCCCAAGAGTAAATAAAGGGGAAAAATTCACACATTCCTCATTTAAAAAAATCCCTTTGAGTATTTCACCTTTGAAAATGTGAATAATTTGTTTTCAGTTCACTTACATAGCCCAACTTTTAAAGATGAAGGTTAGCACAGTGAGAGCACAGTGTTTTGTGAAGTCTCAAAGACTTCCAAAATTACTAAAAATACTACTTTCTAATGTGACTCCTGTGGTAACCCACCTCCAAGAAGGCCTCCAAGGAGACTTGATTCCTGGCATTCAGACTCTGTGGGTTCATTTATACCTCCTTCCACATTGTGTGAAGGTTGGTCTGCATCACCAGTGGAATATGGCAGATATATACATTCAAGATCAGGACGTAAAGACACTGTGCATGCTGCCTTTCTCTCTGGGATTGCTTGCTTGGAGAAAGCCAGATGCTATGATCTAAGAGTTTGATAAGGAGCTGACGTCTCCTGATAACATGCACATGACTGAGCTCACAAAAAGATCCTTCAGCTGAGTCTGGCCTTCACATGACTGATGTCCCTGCTGGTGTTTAAACTTTAACCTCATGAGAAATGCTGGACCAATATACCCAGGAAGGCATTTCAGAATTCCCACCCCCCCAAACTGAGAGAATGTCTCTGTTGTCTTCTTGATTTCTTTAAATTCTGGAAACTCAGAATCGTTGGGTGTTCGGAATATTATACATCTTAATGGTCTAATATTTTAAAGTTGTATGCATGCATGTAAGTGTGAATGCATGCATGCAGGATCAGAAACATAATCCATAGTGCCCACTACAAAATGAAAGCCTTTCTGTTCAAAAATTATTTAGAATTTCAAAATAGCATCAGCAGAACATTAAACCAAGCAAGGACTATAGTTCCTGAGCATGATGCCATGTACACAAGCTGCATGCCAATGAAGCTATTGTATGGATTTAATAGTCACAGATAATATTTATGAAGTGCTTATCAGATATCAGGCCCCCCATAAGCATATTCTAGTTTACTCTTCACACAACCTTAACAGGTGAGTCCTATGATTATCTGAATTTCAAATGAGAAAAATGAAGTTTAGTGGTATTAATTAACTTGTTGAAGGTCAAACAGATATTAAATGACATGACTGAGATGCAAACTAAGGGTAGAAAATTATTAAGCCCATACTTAAAATTGTCATGTTGCTACTTTAAGAATATCATTCTTAGAGTGGGCAAGGGACTTGAAGAGAAACTTTGCTGAAGAAGACAGGCGTATGGCCTACAGACACATGAAAAAGTGCTCATCATCCTTAATCATCAGAGAAATGCAAATCAAAACTACCTTGAAATATCATCTAACTCCTGTAAGATTAGCCCACATCACAAAATTCCAAAACCAGAGATGCTGGCGTGGATGTGGAGAAAAGGGAACACTTCTACACTGCTGGTGAGAATGCAAACTAATACATTCCTTTTGGAAAGATGTTTGGAGAACACTTAGAGATCTAAAAGTAGACCTGCTATTCAATCCTGCAATTCCTCCCCTAGGTATATATCCAGAAGACCAAAAATCACATTATAATAAAGATATATGTACCAGAATGTTTATTGCAGCCCAATTCATAATTGCTAAGTCATGGAAGAAGCCAAAGTGCCCATTGACCCATAAAAGGATCAATAAATTGTGGTATACGTACCACATTTTTATGCAGCCTTAAAAAATGTGGAGACTTTACCTCTTCCATGTTTACATGAATGCAGCTGGAACATATTCTTCTTAGCAAAATATCTCAAGAATGAAAGAAAAAGTATCCAATGTACTCAGTCTTACTATGAAACCAATTTATAGCTTTCTTATGAAAGCTATACCCCAATTATAGCCCAAGAAGAAGGGGAAGGGGGGGGAGAATAGATGGAGGGAGAGCAATTGGTGGGACCACACCTACAGTGTCTCTTATAAGAATACACGTGAAATTTACTAAGTGTAGAATATAAATGTTCTAACACAATAACTAAGAAAATGCCGTGAAGGCTATGTTAACCAGTTTGATGAAAACATTTCAAATTGTGTATAAAACCAGCACATTGCACCCCAAGATTGCATTAATGTACACAGGTATGATTTAATTTTAAAAATATATATTGTTCCAATTACTACAGCATAAAAAAAGTTATGCTCAAATTTAGCAGCTATAACAATTATTTTATTTTGCTTACAGTTGTGTGGATCAGGAATTCAGGAAGGGCCTCCATTCTCACTTGGAGTTTCTGGTGTGGTTGCAGTGAGATTTCAGCTGGGGCTGCAGTCATCTGGAGGGAAGACAGATCAACTTGCAGGGCTGTTGGCTAACACTGGCTGCTGTCTGGGAAATCTGCTGTCAGTCAGAGCACACACGTGGATCCTCCAGTATGGGTAGTTTCAGAATAACTGAACTTGTTACACTGTGACTCTTACCCCTAGAATGAGCGTCCCAAAAGGAACAGACAAAATTTGCAAGGACCTTCCTGAATTAGCCTTAGAACATATACAGCATGGCTTCCGTTGCACTGTGCTGATTGTGAGTGAGTGACTAGGTAGGTCTAAGTTCAAGAAAAGGGGAAACAAACCCCACATCTCAATGGGAAAAGCATCAGAGAATTTGTGGATATATTTAAAATCACCACAGAAATTAGTTAGTTATTTGCAGTCATTGGAGTCAGTACATCTGTTTGAAATGTGTCACCCTTAAGGAGCTTCTTAATCTCATAAAACTTAAAATAGTTTGGACCATTACTTATAAGCACAGGTGATATTTTATGATTAATTATTGTTGATAACATTTAATAGTAGAGAAATGAAACTTACAATCCTTGTTTATTTTGTTAATTGAGAAAAGCAGTCTATTTTATAAACAACATGTAGCAAAATTTTACAGGCGACATGATTTAATGTTGAATTGACCTTTATAATTAATATTTAAATATTAAAGCAATAATGGTATAATTTGTCTTAATAAACATATTAGTGACAATTGTTATATCTATTCATCATATCTTTTTATACTACATGGTTGTATTTATATTTTTGAAGGAAAATAAATGGCTTAATGAGTTGCCATTGTTTTTAAAAGTCATGAAAAGTAAACTTAACAATAATTCAATATTGTATGTGGGTACAAGAAGGAAAAAGAGAGAGAGAAAGGCAAGAACAAAATACGTAAGGATTAAAGATAATAATGTGGACCAGGGGTTGGTATTGACCAAAATACACAAGCCAAATCTGGCCTGCTCTTGTTTTTTAAATGTTTTTGTATGGCCTGAGAGCTAACAATGTTTTTTACATTTTCTAATCTTTTCAAAAAGCCAAAAGAATGAAAATACTTAATAACACAGAATTAAAGAAATTGTAACATCTATAGATAAAGTTTTATTGGAACACAGCCATGCTTATTCATTTGCATATTGTCCCTGGCAGCTTTAGCACTATAATGGCAACATTGAGATACCATGTGGCCATGTTGCCTAAAATAGTTGCTGTCTGCCCATTTACAGAAAAAAATTTACCAACCCTGACTTAGGCAAAATGAGAACTAAGAGTAGAAAAGAATTGAAACAATAGATGAAGTTATTATTAGCATAAAACACAAATGTCACACACAACCAAAGTAACCATGTTGATAGAAATAGGTTTGTGAACATTTTAGTAAATTATTGAAAATATAAAAGGTTTTTTTTCTGATTATATGCCTCTGATAACCGAAACAGTTGGCCTGCAACATCGATCCCACTCTGCCAATGTAAAGCTGCAAATGCGAACACAAACCTTCAATAACAATCATTTAAGTTTCGATGGTTACAAATCAGAGGCTTTAACAGATTTTTCATGAATGTGTGTGCCACAGAAGTGAAAATTCATAGAGAATAAAACTGAGAATTTTTTTCCATGTTACTCTTTTACTTATTTCATACCATACTGTAAGTTATTACAAGACAGGCCTTCCTTGTGATGTAGTTTCTGTTGTTTTAGCGATCACTAGTAGAGGATCAACATGCTGACAGGTACCTCAACCACAAATTAAAATTTCAACCGGAGACTCATGCAGCTGGAACATTAGAGTTGAAATGTATACATTTTTCTCTAGTCTAGCTATGGAAACATGTGGGTCATTACAAAAGTTTTGAAATACACAAAAATCAAGAAACATAAAATACATGCAGACAGAAACCAGTGAAGCCCTCAGAGCAATAATGACAAACTGAGCAAGTGGAAACTTGCAGGTGAATCAGAAAAGATGCTGTTTGCTATGTTTCTTGGAAGTGAAATGATGGAGCATAGCATAGTGTGTCTCAAAATTTTTGTAGCAACCCACGGAGATGCCTCAATAATGAACATCAGAAATAACAAATAATGTTTTAAATTCCTCTTTAATAGGTATGTTCAATTACGAGGTAAATGGAAATGAAGAACAGCTTAGACACAATGAACGCAGAGTTGTCCACCTCTAAGCTAGACTAAGTTTAGTCTACTCTGAACGACATTCTGATTTTATCTCCTAGAGAAAATCAATCACTTGACATTGTTTCGAGGTTGGTTATTAAATCTGTGAGAATGAATAAAATCACCCAGGCTAGGAAAAGAGTCTGAACATCTCACAAGATTGTAGTTGGGCCACAGCTCAAAAGCTGAGGCATGATGGGGACAAGCAGTAGCTACCTCCAAAGCTGCAGAGCATGGAGCAGAGACACCTCCCAACAGTGCCAGGTGGGACAACTAGGCAGTAAAGGCTTTCTAACGTGATGGGCCTATGAGGTACATAAAGTAGCCAAAAATGTTTAAACTAACTATAATCAAACTTTTTGCATCTAACTTTCAGTGCAAACTTTTTGCATCTAACTTATTCAGACAGAATAAAGAATAATAACTATCGTGAGAAAAAATCTGATAAAATCAGAATCAGACATTTTCTTATAAGAAAACTGGCCTGTAAGCAGGAAAACGCAAGGTTGGGACAAGATGGAGGGAGAAGTGGGAAAACCAATTCAGAATAAGAATAATTTAAGAGATAAAATTTAGGAAATTTATGTGTAGTATATAATCCTCGATTATATGTTGATTTTTAGAAATACAGTGAGATATTCTGGGATAAAATGGAGGAAATATGAATATGAAGAGACTATTAATATCAAACATTGATAAGTTTATTTGATAAGATGCTGATATTGTGGTTATGCAGGGAAACTTTAATTGAAACTTTAAATGAAAACTTTTTAATGTTTTAAATGTTTAGTTGACATAAAATTGTATATATTTATCATGTACACACAATATATTTACATGGTGGAATAAAACCAAATCAAGCTAATGAACACGTGCATTCCTCACATACAAGTAGTTACTTTTGTGGTGAGAACACTTACCCACTCTGTAAACATTTTTCAAGAACACTATATATGTCATTATTAGCTATAGCCACCATGCTGTTCAGTAGCTCTGTTGAACTTACTCCTCCTATCTAACTGTAATTTTGTATTCTTTGATCAACAACCCCCAACCCACCCCTACCGTCCTCACCCTGTGCTAACCACCCTTGTACTCATACGTCTATGAGAGCAGCTCCTTCAGATTCCACTTGTGAGTGAGAACATGCAGGGTGTGTCTTTCTGTGCCTGGCTTCATTCACTTACCCTACTGTCCTCCAGGTCATTCATGTTGTCTCCAATAATAAGATTTCATTCTTTTTGTGGTGAATAGTATTCTCTTATGTATAGATACTACATTTTCTTCCTCCATTCATCTATTGATCGACACTGGTGATTTTATACCTTGACTATTTTGTATCATGCTCCAGTGAACATGGGAATGCAGATATCTGCAGTTATTTCATTTCCTTAAGATGCATACCCAGTAGTGGTACTACTATACCATATAGCAGTTCTATTTTTTAATTGTTTGAAGACCCTTCATACTGTTTGCTACATTGGATGTACTAATTTACAATTCCACCAATCAGTGTGCAAGGGTTCCTTTTCCTCCACATCCTTGCCAATGTGTCTTTTGTCTCTTTGATATAGTCATTCTAACAGGAGCAAGTTGACATTTCATTGTGGTTTTTATATGCACTTGCCTGATGACTAGTGATATTGAGCATTTTGTGTACCTCTTAACCATTTGTATGTATTCGTTTGAGAAATGTTTATTTAGGTCAGTGGTTCTCAACCTTCCTAATGCTGCAGCCCTTTCATACAGTTCCTGTGGGTCACGACCCACAGGTTGAGAACTGCTGATTTAGGTCTTTTGCCTGAATTTTTTTTTTTTTTTTTTTTTTGCAGTTTTTGGCTGGGGCTGGGTTTGAACCCACCACCTCCGCCATATGGGGCCAGTGTCTTACTCCTTTGAGCCACAGGCACCGCCCTGCCTGAATTTTTAAATCGGATTTGTTTTCTTATTATTGAGTTGTTTGAGTTCCTCATGTGTTTTTGGATGTCAACCCCTTGCCATATGTCTAGTTAGCAAATATTTCCCCTCATTCTGTCCATTGTCTCATCATTGTGTAGATTTTTTCCTTTCCTATACAGAAGTTTTTCAGATTAATGTAATCTATTTATTTATTTTGGCTTTTATTTCCTGTGCTTTTGAGGTTATATCCATAAAAATCTTTGCTTAGATAAATGTCATGGATTGTTTCCTTATGTTTTCTTCAGTAATTTCAAAGTTTCCCATCTTACATTTAAGTCTATAATCCATTTGAATGATTTTTGCATATGGTGTGAGACTAAAGTCTATTTCCATTCTTCTGCATCAGGATATCCAGGTTTCTTAACCACATTTATTAAAGAGATCATCCTTCCTCATTGTGTACTCTTGACACCTCTGTCAAAAATCACTTGGCTGTAAATGTGTGGATTTATTTAGAGCTCATTATTCTTACTGGTCTATGTATCTGTTTTTATGCCAATATCATGCTGTTTGGTTACTATAGCTTTATGGTATATATTGAAGTCATGTAGTCTGAAGTCTATAACTTTATTCTTTTTGCTCAATATTCTATTGGTTATTGGAATCTTTTGTGGTTCCCTACACATGTTAAAATTTTTTTCTATTTCTATAAAGAATGTCATTTTTATTTTGACAGGGATTGCATTGAATCTATAGGTTGCTTTGGTTAGTATGGACATCATAACAGTATCAATTTTTCCAATCCTTGAACACAAGACACCTTTCTATTTGTTGTATCTTCTTCACAAAAGTAGAATGTAAAGATATATCACAGTTTTCAGTATAGAGATCTTTAATCTCCTTGGTTAAACATATCCCTAGTTATTTTATTTTTCTCTATATGGGGTTGTGTTCTTACTTCTTTTCATATAGTTTGCAATTAGTGTATAGAAGTGCTACTGATTTTTGGTATAGTGATTGTGTATGCTACAACTTGACTAAATTCATTTATTAGTTATAACAGTTCTTTATTAGTGTACTTAGGGTTTTCTATATATCAGATCATGTCCCACTAAAAAGAGGAAAAATACTTCTTTTTTGATTTAGATAACTTTTGTTTCTTTCTCCTGACTGACTGCTCTGGCTAGGACCTTCAATACCATATTGAATGGTAGTGGCAAGTGTAGACATTCCTATTTTGTTCCTAATCTTAGAGAAAAAAATTTGAACTTTTCCCAGTGAAAAGTTGGCTATGGGTTTTTAAAATATGGCCTTCATTGTGTTGATGTACAAGTTTTTATCATGAAAGCATCTTGAATTTTGTCAAATGCTTTTATTGTATTTTTAAAAGTGATCATATAGTTTTTGCCCCTCTTTCTGTTAATCCCATATATTATATTTATTCCCATAAATTAATCCCATATATTATATTTATTTTTCATATGATGAACCATCCTTACATCCTGTGATAAATCTCACTTGATCATGGTGAATGACCTTTTAAACATTCTGTTGGATTTGGTTTTGTAGTATTTTGTTAAGAATTCTGCATTTATGTTCATCAAATATTTGCCTGTTGTGTTCTTTTTTGCAGTTGTTATGTTCTTATCTGATTTTGGTAGTAAGATAAAGCTGGCTTCATAGAATAAGTTTGGAAGTTATCCCTCAAAAACATAGGCAAGAAAAGCAAAACTAGAAAATAGGACTTAATTAAGCTACAAAGCTTTTGCATACTGAAAGATATAATCAATGGACAAAATGGAAGAAAATATTTGCAAACTATATATACAAAAGGAGACTAATGAATAATGACCAAAATTTACAAGGAATTCAAACAGCTCAACAACAATAACAATAAAATTAATCCCATTAAAAAGGAGGCTAAGGACATGAATAGACATTTTTCAAAAGAAGACATATGACCAAAGTAGCACATGAGGAAAAAAGTTCAGTATCATCACTAATCATGAGAGAAATGCAAATTAAAACCATAATCTATAAAACCAAAACCAATCTCTCTAAAACCAGTATCACCTTACATCAATCAGAATGGCTACTATTAAAAATTCAAAAAATAACAAATGTTGGAGAGGTAAAGAAAAGGGAACTATTATACACTTTTTGTGGGAATATAAATTAGTGCAAGGTCTATGGAAAAAAATATGGTGAATTTGCAAAGAACTAAAAATAGAACTACCATATAATCCAGCAATATCATTACTGGGTATCTACTCAAAGGAAAGTAAATCAATGTATACAAAAGAGACCTGCCATTGCACTATACTAAGAGACCATCATAGCACTATTCACAATAGCAAATATATGGAACCAACCTAAGTGTCTATCAACAGAATATTAGATAAATAAAATATGCTAGATATGCAAAATGAAATACTACCCAATAATAAAAGAAATATTAAATAAAGTCACATCTTTAGCTACAACAGGAATGGAATTGGAGGTCATTATTTCGAATGAAACAACTCAGACACAGATTAACAAGTGTCAGATATTCTCACTTATAAGTGAGGACAAAATGACATCTACATAAGTAAGTAGAGTTTGAAATGATAGACAATGGAGACTCAGAGAATTGGGGGGGGTGGAAAGGAGGTGGATGATGGGAGGTTGCTTGGGGTGGTGAATACAATATGTGATACTCCAGTGACAGAAGGAAGGCCCTGACTTTCCTACACTACAATATGTCAATGTAGTAAAGCTACATTTGTACCACATGAATATAAAAATAAAAAATAAATTCAAAAATAAGTCAGTTCAGCAACTTGCTATAGATAAAGATGAAGAATATCAGCACATACATAGTAGGCATATGTGTGTTGATAATACATTTTTATATGATTAAATATTTTATAACAAAATCCTTAGAAAAATTTTGTCTAGGAAAAGAGGGAGTAAGCCTTATTGAAGTATTTATGCAAGAGTTCACACTAGAATGACAGACTCTAGCAATGCCACAAAAAATAAGTAGGTTTGGGTGAAGAAAGCACAAGGCAGGTCATAGAATGATGCCCTGAGATGCCTACGTATAATCAAGAGGTCCTCTCTTTCCTTGGATTGCTCTCATCCATGGCATAAATCTGGTAACACGTCAGGAACACTGAACCCTTGTGGTTTCTGTCCTGTAAACCTCCCTCCCCTCTTTGCAAATTTCAGGTTATTCTACTATTCGCCATATGGATAATCTTCTTACAGGACCATTTTAAGTTTTTACATGAATTTTTAAATATGCATCTCCTATAGATTATCTGTAGATAATCTTCTATAAATATTTAAAATCTCATAAAAAAGCTTTGTGAAGGGCAGCATGAAATCTCTTCATTTGCTTCTATCTCTTTTGATTCACATGGATCTTTTCCTTTCACGTTTGGAATTTTGCTTATGATAGATCTCAAGCTTGGGACTCTTTTTATTTTTATATGTTCAGGATATAAGAATATTGCCATATTACCTCTTATTTGGAATTTTTCTTTTTAAAATCAAGGCACTTGTCTCTGCCCAGTGCTCCCCTTCCAGAACTGTGTGAGAACTTAAAAGGGGCAGTCATCTTGCCCCAAGTTCCAGAATTCACAATTCACTGACCAATTTTTCCTTAAGGCCCAGAATTAGGTTCAGAGTAGCAGTTTCTAATTTTCTAACTTTAATTTCTGAGAAATTAAATAATCAACAGAAGAAGTACAAAATTTAGCTTCAGGTGCTATTTAGCTTATACTGGAATTCTTCAGTACTCAGCAACTGTAATGTGTGGGAAGATTAATACTTCCCTCCCTCCACTTGACCACTTACATTTACCCTTTGATCCTCACTTAAATACTCTACCCCCTCTGCCTTTGATTTTCTCAGGTAGTCCATTATAATTTACTTATTACTATCTTATTTATTGGCCACTTTTGTCAAAGTCTCCAGACAAATAAGGAACAGAGTCAGAATTAGAGAACAGAAATCTCCTGACTTTGGTGAGAACTGCTTTTCCATCTAACCAACATGGAAAGACAGGTTGACAAGACAAAGACTTCCATTAGAAAAAGACTATTAGCTCCTATTAATGAGGAAGGAGAAGTCTGGACAAAAACATCCCCCTTAATGTATTTGGGTTAGGAATGGTGAATTAAACCTCAGACTCTAGTAGAAAAATATTGGTGGAAATAAACAAATGAACAGAATTGAGGGAGAAGACAAAGCTATAAGAAAACAAACCCCTAATCACAAATGTGACTGCTATGGGCTGGTGAAACTCACCACTCAATGGGTTCCTTTGGTTTTCCTTTGACATTGAATCTCAGTAGCAGTCAAACCAGTGTCCAAACAGATCATATTAAATTCCAGCCCAGACCATTCAAGGGAGGATGCCCAGCACAAAGGAGTGTCTTGATCTGGGACTAGTACTGTTTCTACTATTTATTTATGTGTCAATTGTATCCACAATCTGCAGGAATCTATTTTTGAAAACCTGTGTATTGAGACTGCTCATATTAGACTAACCCATATGGGTAGGATCAGAAGGAGTCTCCATATATGCCCTTTTCCATCTAAGGGCAATTTCATATGCTTCAACCTGTAGAAGAGAACTGGGTACAGATTCAATGCAATCTAGGGAGAGCACTGAAACATGTCACAGGCGAGAAAACAGTGAAAAGAAGCATGTAGCTACTCTTAATGAGAGTAAAATACTAGGTTCAGGTTAATTCTGACTTGAGATACATGTGTATTAAGAAATTCAGAAACATGATCTCAGAGCCAGGTTAGTGACTTGGGGAACTCTTAAAAAAAAGAGGATTCAGTTTGCTAAAAATGGCTATATTCAATCAGAAGAAAAGGAAAAAGGGGAGGAAAGTGTAAACTATAGACATGGATACTTGGCATAATATAAACATTCAGTAACAGATTGTTATGCAGTTATCTTGTGAACTTTTTTTTAAAATAGTGAATATTGAAGCAATTCTGTGTTTTGGAAAAATAGCCAAATCATACTTACCAGTAAATCAAGACAGAAAAGAATTTAGAAAGACTAAATCTGGAAAATTGCATACAAAATTTTCATTATTTTCAGATGATATAATTATGTGATCATAAAATTACATAATCAGAGAAGCAATTAAAAACCCAGTTGAATTAATAAGACAGTTAAATTAATAAGACAGGTAAATTAGCTGAATAAAAGATAAATTTTAAAAAATCAATATCTTTTCTATGTTTTGCCAACAACCATTAGAAACTTAGCAGAGGCAAATGTAGAAAATGGCACCGGGGTAGTAATGCATAAATCAGCCTTGCTCAGTTTCTAAAGAAAATAACTATGAAAATTCAGAAAATGATGAACACTCTTACAATTAAAAATATATGACAACTATTGCAGCAGTCAGGAAAATAGGCAGTAATAGAACTATGGAGATGGAATGGCCATTAATATTTTTAGACAAGGTAGACACATATTCTACATTATTCATTTTTATGGCTAAGCATCATAAGAGAATAACTTATTTGTCACTTAGGCAACTACAAAAATGTAGGGCCAAGCATCTTTTAAAGTTAAAGGCTAAAATTAGTAAAATTTAAAACAAAACAACGTATTATAAGATTAGAAAATAGAAGAGAAGCAAAAATAACAACAAAGTTGTCTACATAGAAAAGATAAATGAAAAAAGAGGAGGAGGAACAGAAAGGGGAGGAGAAGGCAACTAAAAAGAGGAGGGAGAGTGATGAAAGGAGAGAGAATGATTCAAAACTAGAAAACATAAAACAATACGGAAGTATTAAGCAAAACTCAGAGTTAATGCAATAAATGAAAATAATTAAAGACAAAGGCTCAAGTACTGAACTTCGAATAAAATACAACCAACGATCCCCTCTAAGAGTCACACTAAAATGTGACATACAGAAAAGTTTAAAAGTCTAAACATGAAAAAAGTTTTGTCAAACAAAAACAAAGCAACAATTAAATACTATTTATTAAAGTGATACACATGCAAAGATAATTAAATGACAGAATAATGCATAATGTATAAAAATTAATTTTAGCCATTTTCAAACCCCTCTACCTCCTCAGCTGGTAGAGAAAGAGCCGGGGATAAAGAACCAGCGAGGAAGGCGCATCCTGAGGGTGATGTGGCTGCTGAAGGAGGGAGCGGTGGCTGGAGGGGGCAAGATGGCTGACAGGCACCAGCCTTCCACTGAAGCTCCCATCCAGAGAGAAGGATAAGGTCCAGAAAATACCCAATAAAGCTGAATATTGGAAGCCCAGTCGAGAGAGAAGAGTAATATCTGCAGGACACCTCTGCTGAGGCAAGTTGAGACTCTCAGAAAGCAATCTACAGGCACACAATACATCCCAAAGGAAAAATGTCCATCCCCTCCCCCCAAGAAAGTTGTGTTTTTCTCTTGGTTTGCTCCTGTAAGTTTTCTACCGGCTAGCAGTGAATGGAGGACCTATTATCTCCCCCTATGTGTGAGAGCTACAAGAAGGGGGCTCTACTCCCCTAGAGGGACCCTGCTGAATTTCTGAACACTCTCTCACCTGGCAGAAAAATCAAACAAAGGTTTTCACTGCCATTTTGAATTTCCAGTCCACCTTTCCCCCCTTGCCTACAGAGACAGTCGTTGGGGGGGGGGCAAGACCTGCATTCCCCACCCCTGCAGGACTAAGTGCCCAGTCCTGTCCTACAGCCAGAGACCTGCTAGACCCATGCACGTTCCATGGGTGGTGGTGCAGGAGTCCCCCATTCTAGGCACCCATGCAGGAGGCCCCAGAACTGCTTGCTAGAGCTGCACGGGTCCTGTGAGCCATGGCGGAGGAATCCTCCACTCCAGGTGGACCCAGAATTGCTTGCTAGAGCCATGGGTGTCCCACAGGCCTGGCAGCGGAGTCCTCTGCTCCAGGAAGTCCCAGAACTGCTTGCTAGAGCCAGGCGTGTCCCAGGAGCAGCAGCAGAGGAGTCTCCAACTCTGGGCCAGCTTAGAACTGTTTGCTAGAGCTGTGCACCTCCCATGGGAGGAGGAGGAGTTCCCCAATCCAGGCACTGGCACCGGTGGGCCAAGAACTGCCAGAGCCGTGCACCCCCAGCATTCCCAGCCAGAGGCCGGAGAACTATGAGAGGACAGTCAGTTAAGAGGGAACCACACTAGAACAGGGATACCCCAAGGTGAAGAGCAGCAGCAACAGCAATGGGAGCAATAAGGCTTACACCCCGAAGGTTCTTCTGGACAAACACGCTCTGCCTCTCTGAGCAACAAGCAGAAGCTGGCATCTTCTCCTGTGGCAGCCACTGACTGAACAATTCTAGTACAGACTCCAAATCGTGTAAATTCAGCATGGGATGGAACCAGCAGAAAACCTCTGATAACTTGAATAGCCATAGTAGGTAAACTGCCCCAAGGATGGATGTGGCAGATGCAATTGAAGATCTCATCCATAAACAGATGGCTAATATGTCAGAAATTGAGTTCAGAATTTGGATAGCAAACAAGATTAACAGATGGAAGAAAGGAGGGAATTAGAATTTCAAGAAATTATTCAAAAGATGTCTTAAGAATTCAAAGATTTCAAAGATAAAATGACCAAAGGTTTTGAAACATTTGAAACAAAGCCAGAGTTTGCAGCTCTCAAAGATCAGAAAAATACAGTAGAATCCCTCAGTAACACCATGGAGCAGGCAGAAGAAAGGGTCTCTGACATTGAAGACAAACCTTTTGAATGTGCCCAAGTGCTCAAAGATAAAGGGAAATCATGATATCAGACCTCAGATTATACTATAAATCTATAGGGATTAAAACAGCATGGTAATGGAACAAAAACAGACATAGATGTATGGAACAGAATAGAGAGATAAACCCAGCTACTTACCGTTATCTGATCTTTGAAAAGCCAATTAAAAACATCAAGTGGGGTAAAGATTCCCTATTTAACAAATGGTGCTTGGCTAACTGGTTGGTGACCTGTTGAAGACTGAAACTAGACCCACACCTTTCACCACTAAGACAGACTATCACTGGATTAAAGATTTAAATGTAAGACATAAAACTATAAAAAAACTAGAGGTGTACAGAAAACACTTGAAGAAAGCCTGTGCAAAAATTTTATGAGGAGGACTCCCCAGAGCAATTGAAGCAACATCAAAAATACAACTGGGACTTCATCAAACTAAAAAGCTTCTGCACAGCCAAGAACACAGTAAATAAAGCAAGCAGACAGTCGTCACAATGGGAAAAGATATTTGCTGGATATGTCTCCAACAAAGGTTTCATAACCAGAATCCATGGAGAACTCAAATGTATTAGCAAGAAGAGAACAAGTGATCCCATCTCAGGGTGGGCAAGGGGCTTGAAGAGAAACTTCTCTGAAGAAGAAAGGTGCATGGCCTACAGATATGTGAAAAAATGCTCATCATTCTTAATCATCAAAGAAATACAAATTAAAACTACTTTGAGATATCACCTAACTTCAGTAAGATTAGCCTATATCACAAAATCCCTAAATCACAGATGCTGGCATGGATGTGGAGAAAGGGGAACACTTCTAAACTGTTGGTGGGATTGTGAAATAATACGTTCCTTTTGGAAAGACATCTGGAGAACACTTAGAGAACTAAAAATAGACTTGCCATTTGATCCTACAATTCCTTTACTAGGTATATACCCAGATGACAAAGAAATCACCTTATAACAAAGATATTTGCACCAGAATATTTATTGCAGCCCAATTCATAATTGCTAAGTCATGGAAGAAGCCTAAGGGCCCATCGACCTATAAATGGATTAACAAATTGTGATATATGTACACCATGGAATATTATGTAGC
>CAUYTI010028275.1:0-19883 GCA_963575145.1 Galago senegalensis
GTTGTGGCGGGCGCCTGTGGTCCCAGCTACTTGGGAGGTGGAGGCAGGAGACTCACTAGAGCCCAGGAGTTGGAGGTTGCTGTGAGCTGTAATGCCACGGCACTCTACCCAGGGGGACAGCTTGAGGCTCTGTCTCAAAAAAAAAAAAAAAAATTAGAGATGGTGATGGCATAAGCTACCGGGGCAAGTGCTCCATGATTTCAATAATTAGTTCCCTGATAGAGAAGGGGAGAGAGAAAGAGAGGTCAGTCCCTAATCATCAGACAGAAGGTGGGACAATTGCTACAATAAGCCCTAGGTGTCAGATGGCAAAGAATGTTTTCAACTCCAGGATCATTGGCAATGACTACTTTCTGTCATTGGAGTGAAATTGTTGGCCAACTTACTAAGGTGCTATTTCATATCTATTATGAAAATGATTCTTGGTCTCAGGGGAGCTGCAGTAATGGATATTCAGGGACTACTACTTAATTCTTAAACTGTAAGTGGTTCCCGGAAGTAAACTCCTGTCATAGAGAGGGAGGCTAAATCCCTTTAAGAAAGATCTCTCAAATTAAGCAACTATACCTCATATTCAACTACTAATTTTCTGGAAGAATGACTAGTCATTTTTCCAAGATGGCTATACATCGAGTAAAAGGAAATTCCTAGATTTTGTTAGGGTGTCAGATACTGGCCCTGAGTAGATGCTAATCCCTGAAGAACACAACATGCTACTGTGACTGGTCAGTGGTGATCACCAAAAGCTTAAATGGAGTCTTGACATTCTGTCTCTTTCATGGTAGAACCTACGGATCCCTGTACATTCTCCAAATTGCCATCAAAATAGTAAGCTAAAAGAAGACATATCACTGGGGGAGGGATAACAGATATTAATGCCATCATAATAGTCTTGAAACACGTACCATTGAAAATTCTTATTTAATTTGTTTTTGTTTGGTGAAAAATTGAAATGAGTCTTAGAAAATAGCTGTTAATTATCATAAACCTAAGAAGGCCATGATGACAATTAAAGCTGCTGTTTTCAGGTAGGGAATGTATAATGGGTACCATTGGTGCCCCACTTAGATTCTCTATACCTGATCTAGGCATCCAAGCTTCTGTGAATATTTGAACTGCTTCTCTTCCAAAGAATTATCCTCTACTGAAAATGTTACTTTCTCCTGGGAGCATATGCCTCTCTTTTTATCCTAGAGGTACCATATCACTGGGTTACAAAAATTTGGTTCCCTTGACAAGGGACTAATTCTGTGGCTTAAATAATGATGCAGAGCTCCAAGATGGATCCCCCTGAAGGTAGCAAACTCAAGCTGAGGTCAACCCCTACATAGCTCAGTCCCCCATGTTATTCAATTTGCCTTACTTCTTTCCTCCAAAGAGTACTGGTTTAATTAATCACATGCTCTTGAACCTCTATCTCAGGCTTTGATTTGAGAAAACTTCCTTTAAAACAATTTTCTTACTGAGAAATAGAGATTATTGCCTCTATTATAGCAAAGTGTTTTTGTTGTTGTTGTTGTTGTTGTTGTTGTTGTTTGTTCGTTTGAGGCAGAGTCTCACTCTGTAACCCTGGGTAGAGTGCTGTGGTATCATAGCTTCTAGCAACCTGAAAATCCTAGGTTTGAGCAAACATCTTGCCTCAGCCTTCCGAGTAGCCAGCTGGGACTACAGGCACCTGCCACAGTGCCTTGATGCATTTTGTTTTGTTTTGTTTCTATTTTTAATAAATACCAGGTCACACTCTTGCTCAGGCTACTCTTGAACTCCCAAGCTCAAGGGATGTCCATGCACTGAGGACTCCCAGAGTGCTAGCATTATAGGTGCAAACCACTGGGCCGAGCTGAAGGATTTTCTTAATTCCAGTCAGTAAAGGCATTTGAAAGCAGTTCACCTTCACCATCTAAGAAAACTACATGTTTACTATCTTACAGCAAAAGAGTTCAGGTAGACCTTCAAAAACCAGGTAAAGTACAATAGAACTTTGCAGCTAAAAGTAAACCATGTTCAACAACCATGCCCGTAGCATGAATTTGTAGA
Source organism: Galago senegalensis (assembly GCA_963575145.1). Classification (NCBI taxonomy): domain Eukaryota; kingdom Metazoa; phylum Chordata; class Mammalia; order Primates; family Galagidae; genus Galago; species Galago senegalensis. Next base: position 2,038 of record CAUYTI010028275.1, read on the forward strand.
AATTTTTTCTTAATTTTTACCTCTGGATTCCCTTGATCTATATATTACTAAACTATGTCCTAGTTCCATATCATAATGCAAATTATTGGAGTTTCTTTTTTATTTGTAGCCTCTGTTTTTCTATAATTTCTTGTCCTCTCTCTTTTGATTTCCTTCTAAATTTTGCATTAGTTTATCATGCAAGTTGTGTTCAGTTACACAGAGCCATACCCATAAATCTAATAGCTAGCATGGATTTACCTAGTTGATTAGGTCTGGACATGTCTGATTTGTGGACTGTTATATATGAACATCTGGAATTGTATGAATAAGATTGGGTGATAAAGTTATCAGTAAGGAGGGAGCATGACATCAGAAACAAAACTGAACTAGTGGAGCTGAGTGAGGAACTGAGAACACTGAGGTCTACCATCTACCACACATACAGCTATAATTCACCTGTCTCCATCTGTAAACACTGCACATGGGCCAACTCTGTATTTCTAAGTTTTTTCAAATACTCTTGATATCTCATTTTTCTACTGGTGAAATAATGTAATAAAGATCAGCTTTCATATTAACATTTACCCCACAAAATAATATTAACATGTTCAATTAAGTTTGGGGAATAATGCACAACATATTGTTATTCAGTGCTTTGCAACCTAAGCCAATTAATATTTATAAAACAAATTTAAACTTGGGCAATCTTTTAAGCCAAAGAGCATTTGGTTTACATAGAGAGTAAATGTGTGATGAGTAGTACATTTGCAATTTGAAGGACCATATCGTTCTATGATTAAAACCCTCATTGCATGTAACACATAGGGCTATCTAAACACAATATGCACTTGGAAAAAATTGTAAGAAGACAAAGTCACCATGTGAGTAGTGCTTTTAATATCTAGATTATCCCACATAACCTTATGTTTGTTTTAAAGCAATTCCACAAAGGACAGAAAACTAGTCACTGTGTAATAATAAAAGTCGTAAAACAATTGTTGCTTTGTATGAAAAAATGATGTCATTCAAAAGGTCAATTCTTTGGCATGAACAAAATCCTTATTTTTAAAGTCTTCTAAAAAAGCTGTCTATGTAGGTTTAGGGACAGTCTGAAACCATTTCAGAGAGAGTAAGTGAGTCATAGTTATGTGTTTTCGCTTACTATACAGTTGAAAATAGTCTGCCCAAAGTCATTCTTAGTTGAAGCTAGGGTACCACACAAGCATCTTTTGAAGCTGAATCTCTGCTGAATAATAGCTTACAGACAATATTTCTTATACAATACAAATAAAGTAAGCACTAGTGATTGAGATGCATACTCAGGTCTTATTCTAAGTAAAAATTGCAATAAGTAAGATTTTTAGACAGCATGAATATTCCAATATAATTCTGTGTATTTTTTGCAAAACTATACAATGACTCATTCAGGGTGATTCCAAGACAGGCACTCGAACATGGACTCAGGGAGAGGAATAAAGTAAAAATCTGAGAAACTTTCAATCACAGATCATTTTTCTCTTTCCTCTGACATTCTACTCTATCCTTTCTCTAGTTTCACTTTTATCATAATTTCTCCACACCTCACTCTGCTTTTTTTCTGTCCCCTTCCCTTTAACATTATTTGATCTTCCTTATTCTCACTCAACCAATTTCCTTTCTAACTCCTTTCTCCTGATCTCTTTTATCTAGTTTCCTTAAATTTCTGAAACTTTATTTTGACTACACTTTGGGAAGGACAGGAGAAACTTAATAATGCTTTATCTAATTAAGGAATACATTTTTGTATGGCAAACTTACACATTAATGTTCACACTTGGTTCAAATGTTATAGGTTTTTACTCAATTAAAGCAAAATTATTTTAAGCTTTTTAACATGAGACCTATCTTTTGAAGTAATGATGTGGCTGTCTAGCTCAAGGGTGGAATTGAGTTTGGGAGGAGAGAGCTATGCCAAAGATCGAGCTGGCCTGTTTCTCAGTATGGCCCTGCCTGAGCAAATTGGCAACTCATTAATGCTTTGGCTGACGATGCACACAGAAATACTTACATAGGAGGCCAGTAGGCCTGTTGCAGAGTTGCTCCTGGCAAATAGGGGCTTCCTTGGAGCAGGAGATACTGAAAGACTTCCCTGTGCGTATGGCAGAGCATGTTGCTAGCTATTGCTCTAGAAATAAAGAGAACGTTTCTAATAAGCTTTCCATTTGTAAACATCAGTGTCTGTGGGGAGAAAAGCACTGAGTGATGTTAGGCTGTAGAGTGTATCTCACTAAGGCCCCTTTGCTATAAACTTGATCGTAGCCAAAAGGCCAAGAAACAATGCCCCTCTACTACAGAAATAGTCAAAATACTGAGCAACGAAAGACTAAAAATCAAAAGGGAATTTTAGAGAAGTGTATAGGGTATAGATGTGGGATACCTATGGAAGGATTTGATGGCATTTGTGCTGAGTTTGGTGTGTATTTGCAGCCTGATTTATGTGTGGAGTAGGTATGCATTTAATTTCCTGTGTACCAGTAAGCACTTAGTAATTCATCTACCCTAGGATGAAGATAATAACCCAATTGTCTATATTTTAGATGCATTTTTGTTTCTTCTTTTCATCCCATTTCTCATGTTTTCTTCCTTAAGCTGTCCCCGAAGCATTCAAAGCTACTTAATTACACTGAACATCCAAGGAAGGTTGAAGTAATTTCACTAAAGTGTTAACTAGAGAAACCGTAGTAGGGGCTAAAACCCATGTAGTGGAGGTGGGATTGGTTGTAACATTTTTTTGATGTGAAAACAATTGGCTACTTAATAAAGTTAAAATACATCATTAATCTTATCAAAGTATATAAGACATTTCCCTGATTTTCCCACAAATACATTTTTAAAAAAGGTTTATTTGTATTAGGTTGGCTCTTATATTATTTAAGTCTGATAATTGCAATATATCCCTTAATTAAAGCTGCTAATAAACATAGAATCCTGACATTGTTATATTACGTTTGGTCGAAGATTTTGAATTACCTGCTACATGATTTGTGCATTAGAAACAATATATTGTTATCTATAATGTGGGAGATTTTGAACTTACACAGAAAAGTATTTGGGAGAAAATATAGATATCATGCAAATTATTTTAAGTTTTCAATTCTCAAATTTCCTTTAAAAGGAAATGTGTATATGTATTTATATAGGTTTATATATGCTTAAAACATAAAATACTATTTCTTATTTTTTAATACCTTACTTTATCATCAGAGGTCACATGGCTAACAGTACATATTAAATATTAAATAATCCAATACTGAATTTAGATGTAGATTTATTGAAAGTTATATTCAAACATATAATGGTAACCCTCAGAATAATATAAAACCAATGTAAATATGACCCTAGAATTTGGGGTTTAGAAAAACTACACATAACTCAATTTCATTAATAAATATATCAACCTAATTAATTTGGTTCTTTTTTATGTAATGTAGTCTTTATAACAAAGGCTCACCAATCTCCTTTCCTGCCTATCAATATGATTTGGTTCATAACAAGAGAAACCAAAGTGGAATAAGATTAACCATAGAGACTTGACAATGGGTAATGTGAGTGATTCTCAGAATTGTTTGAAAACCAGTTTTGCATGAATCAGTTATGGCTACCTCGGTTATTAGTTTACTCCCTTGAAATAAAGAAGTGTGTCATCTAAACTGCACTGGTGTAAAATTTCCTTCTGCCATCTCTGAGGGCCATGAAGAATGGATGTTTATGTTATTTTTAAAAAATAAAGACATTGTAATATGAAAAGTCTTATAACAATCATTGTAGAGAAAATTTATAAACTTCATAACCACTACATCATCACCATCATCATTAGTTTTATAGTTACTATTATTACTATTCATAGGAGTCAAAGATTATCTTGAGATTAAAATCTAGCAAATTGGGAAAGGTTTCATTTAGGAACAGTTGTGCTAAGAGTGTATATGCACATGTCCGTGTATCTTAGTTTGTAATTTGGTCTTCCAATTTTTGAGCTAATAATAAGGCACTTAGGAAATGGCAGCTGGAAAGAGGTGGAAAGAGTTCTAATGATTACTATAAAGAATGGAACTGGAGATACACAGGCATCAGCAAAAATCCTTTCAGTGAAAAGATCCTTTCCCCATTGGGTCTTGTTCAACTCTAATTGCTGGTGTCCAGTCTAGTCACGTGACAAGCACATGACTAATAATGGACCGAACATAGAGCCATGTCTCCCTAAACAACTTAGTGCAAGTGATAGGAGAATCTATGCCATTCCTCTGCATTTTCTTAATAGGAGGTGAAAATAAATATTTTAAAAACACCAAATATACATAATTTTTTTTTCTACATTTAACACAAAAATATTATTACCTTTGGTTTTCTTTGATTTTATTTTTTATTTTTTTTGCTCTAAACTCAAATTTAAATCTCTCTAGGACTATATGACATCAGCAAGATGGAAGAACAGAAAGCTATGGACCTTCTTTTCCCTCACAAGCAAACTTTTTCAATAACAAAATACAGACCAATTCCCTTTATGAGAAATAGAGAAACCTAGTTGAAAGGCATCTTGAGCAAGATGAACCTAGCCAAAGTGAAATCAGTGGAAGAGTATAAGCCACCCTCTTGCCAAAAGTCTTATACTTGGCACAGTACCACAAAAGTTTGATAAAACCACTAGATCCCAGCTTCTCTTTGAGAAGGGAAAGAAATGACAGGAACATATGTAAAATGTCTTAATTTTCTTTCTCTGGGGCTTGAAGAGGCTTTTTTCTTGCCTACCTTAGATTGTAATGGGCCATGATGTATTATAAATGCCCAGGAGCCACTGAGGACAAAGATGTAGATTTGAATTATCAAAGAAGTATGAGAGGCCCCCAGAATCTCTGTGGGGGGTGTGTGTGAGGGTTTTTTCCTGTCTATGAAGGCCAGTCTATGAAGACTAGGAGAACTGGATATTTTATCTAATGTGTAGACAAACAAAAATGTGTGCCAAACAATGAACCAAGGTAAATTCTTCCTAACCAACTGTAATGAAACACTTAAATGGTTTACCTGAAAACAATTCACAACAGTCGTCATAAAGGTGCTAAACAATATTAAGAGGACAATGTGTGAAAAAAAGCAAAATTTTCAGCAGTTAAAACATTAAAAGTACATACAAAAACTGCAATCATGAGACTAAACACTACAATAACTGAACTAGAAAATTAACAGATGGTTTCAACAGCAGAGCAGGTGAAACAGAAATGAAGGTGAACAGACTCAAAGCTAGGTCATTGTAAATTATCTAATCATAAGATCAAAAAGGAACAAGAAGACTAATAATGATGACATAAACATGGGCACTGACCAGGGAACCAATAATGGGTGCATGGAAGGAGAAGAGAGAGAAAGAGAAAGGTGCAGAAATTTTATCAAAGAAATGGTAGATGATCTGGGGTAAGTAATTGACATCCAGATTCAGATAAGCTCAATTAACGCTAAATAACATGAGTTCAAAAAATCCACACAGAAATTCATTGTAATCAAATTGTCAAAAATCAAAATTTGAGAGCAGCAAGAAAAATGTGTCTTGTGATGTACAAGGAAAATTTCAGGAGATCCACAGCATATTTCTCAGTGGAAATATTACAGGCAAGAAGAGCGTTAGATGATATATTCAATGTGCTGAAAGAAAAAAACAAAACTACCAACTAAAAATATTATATCAGGCAAAATTGTCCTCCAAAAATGCAAGAGAGATAAAGGCTTCCTGAAAACCAAAAGCTTCACCCTCAGACCTGTCTTATGGGAAATGCTAAAGGGAGGTTTTCAACTTGAAATGAAATGGCAATGTACAATAATACTAGAAGATAAAATTACTGGTTATAGTAAATATATAGACACACAATACTGTATTGCTGTGATGCTGGTGGATAAATGACTTTTAATTCTAGAATAAAAGCTTAAAAAGAAAAGCATTAAAATACATAAAAGATGTTAAGAAATATAAAATATTCTAAAATGTAAACTGTAATATTGACAACATTAAGTGTTGAAAGGTGCAGTAAAAATGCGTAGTTTTGTGTGTGACTAAGTTCTTATCAGCTTAGGTGGACTTCCGTAACTATGAATTGTTGTATAACAACCCCATAACAACCCATAACAATCACAAAGAAAATACCTACAGAAGATACACAAAAGAAAGGAGGAAGGAATCAAAATGCATCAATACAAAAAACAACTTAATGAAACAAAAAGGAGGATAGCAAGAGAAGGAAAGAGAAACCTAAGAATTACAAGTCAAAAAGAAAATAACAAAATGGCAATATAAGGCCTTTTTTATCAATAATTTAATAAAATGTAAATGAATTACACTCCCCAGATAAAAGACAAAGAATGTTTGAATGGATTTAAGAAAACAAGATCCAACTCCATTCTGTGTACAAGAGACTCATTTCAGACTCACCGCACACATAGGCTGAAAATGAAGGGATGGATGATGATATTCCATGCAAATGGTAACCAGCAGAAAACAGAGGTGATCAAATTCATATTAGATATAAAGATCTATAAACAATTTTGCTCTTTCACATACATTGCAGCACAATTCATAATACCTGAGAAATTGAAACTACCTACATTCCCTTCAACAGGTTATAGGGTAAAGAAAATATTGTATGTTCATCCAAAGAAATGCTAATTGATCTTTGAAAAGATGGAAATCCTGCCTTATGCAATAGCATGGAAGAACATTGGAAATTTTATACGTATGTCTTAAAATAAGACAGTCACAGAAGAACAAATACTATGTGATTTTACTTATATGAGGTATATAAGAGTCAAGCACAGAAAATTAAAAGGTAAAATAGTTGCTAGGCCATGAAAGGAAGGTAAAATAAGGAATTGCTATTTGGCAAAGATTAAGTTTAGTTACATAAGATGATTAGGTCAGAGAGATCTATTATAGAACATCAGACCTGTAGTTAATAGTACTGTACTGCAAAGTTAAAAATTTGAGAAAGTAGATCAAATGTTAATTGTTTTAACCACAGTTGGAAAAAAATAATAATTTCCCTATGACTAAAGACCTTTCAGCATTAAGAAAAAAATTATGCCATAATTGGATTACTGTCTCAATTAAGTTTGGTTTGCCCATTCAGAGGGCTGAGGTTAAATATTGGTTAAAATTTTAATTGAGGCTTGATATCTGATGCTGAAGATAGCCAAATAAATTTTCCTCATGACCCAATTGCAGTGTACTAGTCCATAAAAAATGACTAAGTCCAAATCTTGAAGAAACAGAGTTGTAAGTTGACACTTAGCTAGTTATTTAGTAGCTTCCTTCAACTTTCTTGAAATGCCCTTATGAATAAAACTTCTTAACCCTCCTCAGGTTTATTTTACATTAGATTGGTTTCAAGTAAGCAATTTATTCCTTTGTTTGTGTCTGAATTAATTTTATACTCTTTTTTTTTTCTTTTTTGGCTGGGTCTGAATTTGAACCCACCACCTCCAGCATATGGAGGCACAGGCATGTCCCCATATTCTTTTTCTATTATAGGGAAAAACCTGAGAGATATTTGAATGGGTTTTGATCATAACTGCATGATCCTATAAATTTCCTTTTTTTTGTTTAAGCCAGTTTAAACTCAAGTTAAACTTAATTTTGGTAACTTAGAATTAATCGATCCCTCACCCAAGAGAAAGAGCAACCGGTGAAGTGAATTTACAAGAAAAGGTCTTAGCTGTAAGATGAGATCCAGAAAATTATAGTATTCTGGGAGGCAGAGGAAAAATAATAGCTTTCTCGACTTTTGCTTTCCTTCTCAACTCCCCCTACACAAACATATCCATAGGAGAATAACATTTTGGAGACACTTAAAGATTTCACATTGTTATTTATCTCAAGTTAGAGGTTATGATGAAATCTAGTCTCATGATTCCAGAGTAATTTTAAAAAGCAGCCATTCACCTATGTTTTAGTTAATATTTCATTGCTATGCATATGTTTCTGGGTTTTCAATTTATATTCACACTTATCAATCAAATGATTGTTTTGGTTTTGGTCCTGATTAGCAATTTGCTTCTTAGCTCAGGACATTTAAGTTATAGTCACAGCAAGTTCTTAACAATTCATCATTGTTTGGAATTATACACATATAAAGATGTAATTAATTTAGTTTACTGATTATACATGTATGGATAGAATTTCCAACTGCTTTCTTGTTAGCTTTGGTTCGCTTTGTGAACAGAAATGGAATCTTTATTGTGCATTTAAAATTTCATTCTTATGAAAAGTGTTTTAAAACATTTATTTTCTTGCCTTTTCATTTTTTTATTAGCAGTATTGTTAGCTTATACATATTTCTATAGAAAGAAGAACCCTAGCCCCTATTTTTCTTTTATAGTAACATTTTCCTTCTAAGTTTTCTGCACTCTGTAGCTTCAGAAAAGCTTAGTCTCCAACTCCATTTCACAGTATCAAGCACTCATATCTCAACTCCACTTTCGTTCAGTGATCTCCATAGTTGTTTGGTATAGGAAAAATACTACATAGAAAATTATGTTACCTTGTGATAATTTTATCCAATTATATATTTTTTCATTTAAAAATATAATTCATTAGATATTATTGAACAAAAGGTATGTTTCAAACTTTTAATCATGAAGGAGTTATATCACAAGCATGGTTATAAAACGTAATCTACACAATATGTCTTCACTATGAAAAGGTAAAGCATAAAGTGCTTCTCTTGGTGATGGATAGCATTTGTCCCCATACTCAGATTTCTCTTTTTTCCATCTTAGAATCACAAAAAGCATAATACTATCACAAAATGGCACCAAAATATATTAAACATTCATTTAAGATTGCTTAATTCTTTTTCTTAATTTCAAAATATTACTGGATATAAATGCTTTTGGTTACATGTATTGCTTTTGTATATTTGAGTCATAGTTATGAGTGCCCATCATTCAAATAGTGGTCATTGTATTCATCAGGTAGGTTTTCACTCATCCCCTCCCATTTAATTTCCACTGTGTTTTACTTCCCTATGTGCATGCATGTGCTCATATGTTAGTTACAAATTAATAGCAAGTACTTGTGGTATCAGTTTTTGATTCCTTGTAATATGTTACTTAGTGTAATGATCTCCAGTTCCAACCAAATTTCTGCAAAGGCCATTAATTCATCCATTTTCATGTCTGAGTAGTATTCCATGGTGTGTGTGTGTGTGTGTGTGTGTGTGTGTGTGTGTGTGTGTGTATCATATTTTGTTAATGCAGTAATGAATTGATAGACACTTGGATTGATGCTGCATCTTTACAATTGTTAATTGTGCTACAACAAACAGTTGTGTGTAGCTGTCTTTTTTGATAAAATGACTTCTTTTCCTTTTGGTATATAGTCAGCAATGAAATTGCTGGGTTGAATGGTAAGTCTAATTTTAGTTCTTTGAAGAATCTGCATACTGTTTTCCATAGAGGTTGCACTAATAATGTAGTTTCCCACCAATAATATATGTGTGTTCCTTTCTTTCTGCAGTCACAAAATGGTGAATGTCAAATTAAATACTCTATCAATCACGATAGCTACAAAGAAAATAATATACTTCAGAATATACTTATTCTAACAGGTAAAATATTTCTATAATGAGAGCTACACAACACCAAGGAAAGAAATTGCAGATTACACAACAAATGGAAAAACATATCATGATCAAGAAATGGTGGCTCAGTGCATATAGCTCAACCGGCTAAGGCGCCAGCCACGTACACCTAAGGTAGCAGGTTCGAATCCCCAGCCCAGACCCACCAAACAACAATGACGGCTGCAACCAAAAAATAGCCGGGCGTTGTGGCAGGCGCCTGTGGTCCCAGCTACTTGGGAGGCGGAGGCAAGAGACTCACTTGAGCCCAGGAGTTGGAGGTTGCTGTGAGCTGTAATGCCACGGCATCCTACCCAGGGGGACGGCTTGAGGCTCTGTCTCAAAATAAATAAAATAAAATAAAATAAAATAAATTTAAACAAAAATAAAACCAGCAAGCCAACCTTTTAGGGAGCTAAAGAAGGGCGAGGTAAACCCAAAGTACGAAGAAAACGGTGACAATAAAGAGAAGAGGCCAATTACAGAGAGAATCAGCAGCACAGAGAGTCCATGAGACCAGAGGGGAACCACTGAGAATTAGAACAGATTCATACACATCTAGTCAAGAAAACACAGAGAGAAAATGTCAATGTTCAACATCAGGGATGAACCAGAATGCAGCAGTACTTATTCTACATAATAAAAGGAGAACATGAGAATATGAGGAGCTTCAGACCAATAAACCTGCCAGTGTGGATGGAACGAGCGGGAAGGCCTTGAAAGGCACAAACGTCCATTCAGAAATGAGACAGAAAATCTAAACAGCTCTAAATCTATTAATGAAATTGAATTTGGAATTTAAAACCTTCCCACAAAGAACACCCCGGCCCCAAATCTTTTCAATGAGAATTCCATCAAGCATTTAAGAAAGAAATAATGCCAATTGTACACAAATACATACATTTCATACAATTTGTGGAAGCTGGCATCCTGATTCTAAAACTAATATGGAAATGAAAAGGACCAAGCAAAGGAAAATAATTTAGAGACAAAAGAACAAAATTAGAAGACTTATACTATCTGATTTCATCAAGCTATAATAATATAAATAATAAGAGAGTGTCCTTCTGCCAGAGGACAGACAGGTCAACCAAACGCAATAGTGTAGAAATAGACTCTTGACATTTATGGTCCCTGATTTCTGACAAACATACCAAATTAATTCAGCAAGGACAAAGAGTCTCTTCAAGAAATAGTGCTGCAACAAGTAGTGGTTCCTAGGGAAAAACACGCCTCAATCACTCTCCTAAACCTACACAAAACTAAACTGCCTGTGGACCGCAGCTGTACACACAAAAGCTGCAAGTGTGAAGCCTCTGCTGGACCCCAGGAGGCTCTCCCAGCCCTGGGTGGATGCAGATTTCTTAGGCAAGACATGAAAATCATGAGCCAGAGAGGATGAAATGATAAAATGGACTTAAGAACTGAAATCTGCAACCGTTCACACTTCAAAAGAAAGGCAAGCCACAAATTGAGATAAATATCCTCTCATGTGTATTGTGTACACACATACAAATACGTGTGTGTGTGCACACGTACACAAACATGTGTATACACGAATATGTGTATTATGTACACACATGTAAATACATATGTGTGTGCACACGTACACAAACATGTGTACACATGAATACGTGTATTGTGTACACACATGCAAATACGTGCACATGTACACACAAATGCGTGTATTATGTACACATACACACACCCACGTAACAAAGGATCTTAAAGGCAGAATATGTGAACTCCTATGGAGCAGGAATTCAAACCACCCAATTAAAAATAGGCAAGGACTGACATAAATTTGAAAAATAGAATGGCTAACAAGCACATTAGGAGATGTTGGGGGTGCTCAGTAAGCTCCCACCTACCAGGTACAATGTAGGAGCATATGGCATGCCTCCATATACTCAACTACAACTCTACTTTGCCTTACACACAAAAACATTGTAACCTAATCATATGGACCCCCGTATTAATCCAATTTTTTTTTTAAAAAGATGTTGAACACCACTCACTAGTTGTAAAGAAAATGCAGAATAAATGCAGTGAGCTAGCACTATGGATTATTAGAATGGGCAAAATTTAACACGCTGATAACACCAAGTGCTGGGGGGCTGCAGGTCAGCGGAACTCTCTCACTTCCTGGGTAGGAGTAAAAATTGGTGCAGCTGCTCTGGAGGGCAGCTTGGCAGCTTTCTGGAAAGTCACTAGCTGCCCCACTGCGCCATCCAGCCACTGCACCTCGATCTATATTACCTAAGAGGAGTGAGACACATCCACACAACACTCACACACAGACATTAATAGCAGCAGATTTGTAATGGCCCCAAGCTGGAAACAACCCAGATGTCCATCCTGAGCTGAGGGAATAGAACAGCTGAGGCCATGGCAGCCTCAGCGACAGGAAGGAACGCCAGAGCCACGCAGAGCAAGGTGAATCTCCACGCATCATGCTGATCCAAGAGCCAACCCCACTGAGCATGGGCATGTGCTGGGTCCTGTTGGTAGGTAACTCAGGTGAGGGAGCCCACAGGGACAGGCAGCAGGTCATCAGCTGCCAGCAAGGGCCCAGGGAGCTGTCTGTGGTGACCAGGTCCACACAAGGTCAGGTTCCCTGAGCTGCTGCTCAGGTCAGGTGGGTTGGATCACAGTCTGTGAGGCCGTGGTGGAGCTGATTTTAGTGGGATGTTTCTTGGCACTGCTCAGGTCAGTGTGTTGGATCACAGTCTCTGAGGCTGCGGTGGAGCTGATTTTACTGGGCATGTATCTCAGTGGCAGATTCTGTCTTCAAGCCTAGAATTGGGGGCCCCAGGCTTCCCATTCAACCTCCTGCTAGAAGTGGGCACACTTGGTGACTTAAGGAAGGTACTGTCCCCCCAGGTGACACACAAAAAAACCCTAAGGCCTCTGGGGAAACCCAGCTGCCTGGTGGCTTGGGCTTCATCCCAGACATGGCTATTTAGGAGACAGAAGGGACAGTGTCCCCTTTCCCATGACCTGGGCTTCCTGAATGCATTTTAAATTATTTCTATTTTTTACAGAAATCACAATCAAATAAGTGAAATAATTATAATTAAAGAAGATTTAGTCAGATTGAGACCCCAGTAGACCCCAAGGAGGGGAACCCAATGTGCCCTGTCCCCATCCAGCCCTGCCCTGAGCCTGGGCTCCAGCCCCTTCTGCCTTCTGTCCTCACCCTGGCATGTGCAGTAGCCTGAGAACCAGGTCCCAGTGCCCCTGGGGAGGAGACACTAAGGAAATCTTCACCCTGTGCCTACACCTCAGGGCCCTCTGTACCCAAGACTGAAACCCTCCCAAGACCCAAGGGCCCGTCCGTCGTACACAGCACCCATCTGGAGTACCCTGGTATTACTCTGGAGAACAAAATGAGAGGCCGATGCTTTTCTTCTGCCCCCAAACAAGTCAGTTCCTTTTAGGTTAGATTCGGTTCCTGCTCCCGAGTGAGATGAGCACATGTGGCAAAACATGCCCTGCCTGGGACTTCCCGCAGGCCCCCACGCACCCCAGGGACTGTCATCCCCCGACACAGGAGCCAGTCCTGTTCCTGGACGCCCAGAGAGACTCTTCCCAAAGTGAGGAACATGCTAACGTGCCATCCTGTGGCCAACAGGAGCGCACGGTGTCCCCTGAGACCTGTGGGCTCCGTGAGCCGACCGTCCGCAGGAAGAGCTCTCATCTTCGACACCAGCATCGAGACAGGCAGCCAGACCTCAGGCAGTCTGTTCAACTGACAGCTCTTCCCTTGTGGACATTTGGTTCTGCTCAGGCTAAGGATGATACCTGGAGACACTGCTGCACTCACTGTGCCAGCACCGTGCCAACCGTTTTGTAGGCAAGTTGGGCCTCACCCCAGAGCAGAGATGAGCCAGCCCCGCGGCTGGGCAGGAGCCCCCACCACTTCCTTGAGCTGTGCGATCTGCGCTGGTCATCCCATCACATGGCGGCCTCACACTAAGTGCGGCTCAGCCAGCAGCTTCAGACGGGTGGCTCTGCTCCTCATGGCAGTGACAAGCATGGGGACAGCTCCAAGACCAAGGAGATGCCACTCCTGAGGCCCTGCCTGCCTCTCACACCTGTCCTGTGGTGCAAGGCAGAGCCAGGACACTTTTGTGTAAGTGGTGACCCACATGCATCAAGGCCCAGCCCCAAGTTCAGACCTTGTCACTGGCAGTGGGACAGTGGGACAGTGTCCCATCCTCCTAACTACAGCTCCTGCCTGCTCTCCTCATGGAAGCTGTTATGTACTCACTAGAGTCTTCCCTAGAAAAAGCTTTTGTTTTTTCTTACTGTGGTAAAATGCACATGACATAAAATTCACCATTGTAACTACGTGTAGTACATAGTTCAGTGGCATTAACTACATCTACATTGGCGGTGGTCATCACCCAGCTCCAAAACTTTCTCCTCCTCCCTGAAACTCAGTCCTCGTGAAACAGACTCCCTGTCCCATCCCAGCTTCTGGCCCCCACTCTTGCCATCTCCAGGGACCCCACAGAGTGGGTTAGAATAGTGTCTGACCTTTTGTTTCTGGCTTATTTCACTCAGCATAAACCCCTCAATGTTTATCCATGTCCTAGCAGATGATGGCAGGATGTCCTTCCTTTTTAAAGCTGGATAACATTCTATTGTATGCAGACCACATTTTCCTTACTTGCTCATCTGCTGATGGCCACTTGGGTTGCTTCCTGGTTTTAGCTGCTGTGACTAGTGTGTCTGTGAACGCTGGCGTACAACTCCCGCTTCTAGACCCTGATTTCAATTCTTTCCTTTTTTTTTTTTTTTGGTGGAGGTGCTGGGGAATGAAGGTTTCAATTCTTTTGGACCTATTCCATTTAAAGGAATAGCTGGGTCATGTGGTCATTCTGTTTAATTTTTAGGAACTGCCACGGTTTTCTGTGGAAGCTGTAGCCCTTGATGTGCCCAGCAACAATGCGCTGGGGCCCAACTGCATAGCAACCCTCTGATTGTGAGGAGGTCCAAAACTTTTTTATTAAAAATACTTGCCAAGAATCAAAATGGACAGAATTCTTTGTTCTTGTGAACAGCGAAAGTTGGCCCCATTGCTACAAGGTGGTGGAGACTATTAGGCCTGGAAGTAGTTTGGCTAGGAGAGTGGGATTCAAAGAACACCATGGGGTGGGGGGTGTGCCTGGCCAGGCAGGAGAGAACTGGCTGCACAGGTGTTGTGACCCAGGTGTTGTGACCTTGGTTATTCAGCCTTGGGCCCCCTGACCACCTGTCACTACTGCTGGGTGGGGTCTGTCTACCGCTGGGACTGGCACACACCCTCTCCTTCACCTGAAACACCTGTGCCCCCTAGGCTGGCCTCCTCATGAAGCAGTTCCGTGAGATGAACCCAGGAAAAAGACTTTCTTTCCCCACAAATATTTTATTTAAATATTAAATTAAAAAACATACATTAATCATTTGGCATACATTTTTCATGTTAACATAAGAAACAAAATAATTCAGTTATGGTAAAAAAAAAAAAAACCCTATGTACATTGAGTCAGATGGTACAGTGTCCTCACATGGCCACTGCGTTGAGAGTGCAGAGCGGCGTTGCTGAGACCCACAGGACACACAGCACACACTCTTCAAAAACAAGACACAAAAACACGACTTCACTGTCCTCCAGAAGAGGTTCTACAGCAATGAGGAGAAACACGAACCACTGTGAAAGTAAAGTGCTTGTAGTTGCTTCAAAGAGGAAGCACACGGTGGCTGCGAGGCCTTTGATCTGCGCGTTAGAACAGACATCTCGGCAAAGGGGGCCTCTGTGAAATGAAGGCAAAGGGCCTGCTGCCCTGGATGCCGGCTCCTCTCCCGCTCTGACATCTTCCCAAGTCAGCAGGAGCCTGTGGACTTTGCAGCCAGGCACCAGGCAGCCCACTCCAGACAGCCCCTCGCCCCACGTGAGACAGTCACAGAGCGCAGAGGAGTGGGGGCGGAATAGCGAGCTCACCCATGGCAGGCAGGGCACAGACCATCTGCTGGGCACTGACCGCATGGACATAGACCCCATGCACCAGCCTTCTCTGCCTCCTACCCTCAAGTAACTGGGTCAATCTTTGGCTTTTAAAAATACCCACTTTCCCCCCTTTCCTAACAACCTCTGTTTAATACTGCAGGTTGTGAGAAGCCAAAGTAAGTTGAAGGCACCTGGGCTGGGTAGAGGGACGGGAGCGTGAGACAGCGAGTGGGGAGCAGCACGTTTCCTTTGTTGCATTCAAGAGGCTTCTGACACCGGAGCCACCACCTGAGTCTCCCTGCCTAAGGTGAGCCCAAACCTGTCCGGTCAGGGCTGCCCTTCCTGCACCTCCACCCAGCACTGAGGGACAGCAGGCCCTGTGGCTCCTCCCAACCACAAACCTGCTGCTGCTGGGGACGCTTCCTAACATGACCCAGGGAAGCTGTGTCAACCAGGAACACAAAGGTGTGGTACAAAATATAAAAAATAAGTAGTGTATATTTGTCCCTGCTTATATACAGATACAGTATTTGCTCTTAAAAAACAAATAAACAAACAAAAAAAACACAATGCTATAAAACACTGACTAACTTTACCTTCCTGGAACAAAAGCCCAGCAACACAAGCCCAGCCTGGGTCTGGGGCTCTGTCCCATCCCCTGGGAAAGGTCAGCGAGCCCGGCTCCCACTGTCCTGTTCAGTCATAGCCTACCAACACTGCACAGTTGCACTCAAGTCAGGCCTTCTTGTTGGACCCTGATAGTGAAATGCATAAAAACTTCATTAGCAGCGGAGACAAGACACAGGTACAGCAGAAAGAAACTCCTCCTCAGCGTCCTGATGGCCCTCTGGGCCCAGTGACCCCTCCCCACTTTTAGGTTCTTCCTGTGGTTCCTCCAAAGAATCCTGGAAAACTAACTCTTGGGCAGTTTATAAAACTTCTCGTGTAAAATAAAAAAAAACTGTCCTCTGGGTTCTGATTTCAGGGGAGAGAATCCAAAGAATTCCTTGATTAATTCACCTGGGCCAGCCATTTAGAGCTGTTTTAAAATTGATACATAAAAGCAAAAAGTTCACAGTTTCATAATAGCATAAATGTTTCAAAAACCGGATTAACTATTACCTAAAAACAGGATAGTAATCAACACACACACACACACACACAGCCTGCCCAGGTAATCCCATCACCACCCCAGAAAGCCATGGACAGGGAGCTGAGGTCCCTCTGCCAGGTGGCTCCTCCTGTCCCATCACCCCACCTGTACAGTGGTGCTAGCCAGACACCGTCTGGCACCCTACTCTTCCCTCCTGTACACCCGCCTGCATGACACACCCTAGATTATTATTTTTCTTCAGAAAGTTTCTAGTCTCTACTCATAGTTGAGGTCACTCAGTGCAAGGAAAAAATAAAACAAAAAATAAACTGAAAAGCCAGAACACCTAACGTATTGCTTGTTTCGCTTCTAGAAAGTTCTTGGCTTTGAGTCCGATAACATCTTCACATACTCTAAAGTTATTGCTTGGAAGAGTCAGTCTCCACACTCAAGGACAAGGGTGGGGGTCCTCACTGCACCAACACAAACGTCCCCAGCTGGCAGGAGGTCAGATCCTCCATTTCACAGTCCCCCTGTGGCAGTCCTGTGGGGTCATAGCTTGGAGCCAGCATAGCCAGGTGCGGTGGTGGGGGCATGGTGGGGAGGGCCGTTGGACGGGCACTGATGTGGAGGTGGGTGTCAAGCAGCCGTGCTGCTGAGGCCACCGGAGAGATGCTGGCCTGGAGGAGGGGAGGTGGCAGCAGCGGGAGCCCAGCTGTGAGGAGAGCGCTGGGGAGCGGGGTGGCCCCAGAACCATCGCAGGGACCAAGCATGTAGGGCTGGGGGGCCTGCTGGCAGGTGTGCAGGGCGGCTGGGTGGTGCTGTAACTGGAGCAGCCTGTGAGGACAGGAGGACAGGATGGGTCACTCAGCTGGCTCTGTGTTCCTAGCCTTGTAGGCGCTATCAGGTTTCCAGGTGGCCTGCATCACAGGGCCCGCCCACCCCATGGAACTGCTGGCAGGACCAATAAGGGCTGGAGTCCATGACTAACACCTGAGCAATTCCAGACCTTCCATCCCCACCTCGCTCCTCCAGCGTCTCAGATGCCAGCCAGACTTGTTCTCACTCACTGCCACGGGCACCCCTTCTGGGCCTCCCCAAACCAGCCCTGCCTGCTGCCACCTCTGCCTCCTCC
>CAUYTI010028276.1:0-10460 GCA_963575145.1 Galago senegalensis
CTGGAGAACACTCAGAGAACTAAAAATAGACCTACCATTTGATCCTACAATTCCACTATTAGGTATATACCCAGAAGATAAAAAATCACATTACAATAAAGATGTCTGTATCAGAATGTTTATTGCAGCCCAATTCATAATTGTCAGGTCATGGAAGAAGCCCAAGTATCCATCAATCCACGAATGGATCAATAAACTGTGTTATATGTACACCATGAAATACTATGTACATAGGTTTCTTAATAAGCAATGCTGTCAGAGCCAATGCTAACTCTTCAAAAGTTCCAGACTCTCTCAGCTGTGCTAAGGGAAACCAAGGGAAAGAATTTCAGCCCTTCTTAGTTCCACGTATACCCTGGGGACTGCTGTGCAGAAGCCAAAGTTACTCCATGTGAAGGAACCTCCCAAGGGAGCCAAAACCCAGAGGCAGATTGCAGTTGTTACCGTATTGCTAAAGAGGTCAACTCTATCATACAGCTTCTTAGGACAGTAGCTGTGCCCTATACATGTTGATATTTCTCTATCTTCTTGGCACTAGGGTTTGTATATGGAAGTTGCTAAACACAGCTTTTGATTGATTATTGACAGCACAAACTATATAATTTAATCCTTGCTTTGTAGTTGGTACTCATCAGGAAATTACATCAAGGTGTGGTGCATTTCAGTGTAAAGTAGCACATTAATCCTGTACTCCACCCATTCTAGAATCGGGAAAAATGACTGAGCTCATTTTTGACATTATTTCCATTCCCTAGGTAAATTCCTAATTAATAATAAAGTAGAAATGATTACTGTATTACTGGTTAGTTGAAAATATGTTATAAAAATACTTTTGGGGTAAATAGTTCAAAATTCAAACATCTTTAAAATTGAAAAGGTTATTAGAGACCAAGAATTCAGATCACTCAGTCAATGCAGAGAAAGTCCCTTGGCAGGAGGCTGGTCTATGTTGAACACATCTAGAAACAGGAGGTTCAGTCACCACCTCACACCACCATTTATTTCATTCTCAAAAACTTAATATTTTAGAAAATGTTTGTATTAAATTTTTGATATTAAAGTAAACTTTTTTCATTACTAAATAATTATGAAATATTCAGGGCACAACACTGAGGTGTAGGCAGAAAAGAGATTATGGTTGCCTCTATTATTGAGGAAGTAGCACTGTTTTGTTTAAACCTATAGCATATACAACTCAATGGTAGAAAAATACAAATATAGTCTTGGTGCCTGTAGCACAGTGGTTAGGGTGCCAGCCACACACACCATGGCTGACGGTTTGGAACCCGGCCCAGGCCTGCTAAACAACAGTGACAACTACAACAAAAAATTAGCTGGGCTTTGTGGTGGGCACCTGTAGTCCCAGCTACTTGGGAGGCAGAAGCAAGGGAATCGCTTTAGCCCAAAAGCTTGAGGTTGCTGTGAGCTGTGACGCCACGGAGGCCATGGCACTCTACCAAGGCTGACATAGTGATACTCTATCTCTAAAAAAAACAATACAAATATGAATAAAAGGAGGTAAAACAACTCATCTATTATCCAAAGGTAATCATTTATACATCTCATTGTGTATTTTTCCACATCATTCTTTATATAAACTTTATTTTTTTCTTTTAACAAAATCATATTCTAGGATGGACCCTACAACTCAAGGAGTAGGGTGCTGGCCCCATATACCAGGGGTGGTGGGTTCAAGCCCTGCCCCAGCCAAAACTGCAACACCCCCTAAAAAACCCAAAAGTATATTCCAGCTATGAATGCTATTTGTTCATCTGAAATTTTCACCCAATAATGTATCATAGCCTTTTTTTATGACAATAAACATTCATCCATAGAACATTTTTTATGCCTTAAGAGTTTTCTTTATCATGGATAGTTCACTGTTCATTTAATCAGTTTGTTATTGTTGGAGAATGTCTTGCCTCCATTAAATATGCTGTAATGCATTTAGTCATTCATCAAATATTTATTAGGCATCTTAACTCTGCCTGCACTATGCTAGGATTCAGAATAGGGGACAAAGTTCCTACCCTCAGTATTAACTTCTGATAGGGAGATAAAGATTGAAGATAAGCAAATAATCAGACCACAAGTAAGATAACCGCAAACAGTGATAATTGCTGTGAAGAAAATAAAACAGAGTAATTAGACAGAGAGTGTCAAGGGTGAGACTGTAATTTAGACAGGGGGATACACTGTGTCACACAGCCATACCCTAAGTCTTGTACATGGAATTGCTGGGCTATATTCTCAGCTGTGCTCTCACTGTGGTGTGGAGGACCTGCTTTTGGCTCTGCTCATCAGTGCTGGTTCCCTGCCCAGAACCTCACCTGTTCTTTGACCCTAGAGCTGCCCTCTGGGTCAAATCAGCACCATTTGCTCTCTCTACTTGCTTCCCAGCAATATTGCCCCTAATGTAGACAGAGCTTCACACTTTACAAAGAACTCTCACTGTTAACTTAATGAATTAATCATTTTGCTTTTTTTAATTATAGAATTTTTCAAATCTGGCCAAAAAGAGAGAATGGGACAATGAACCCTCAGTAACTTAGCACTCAGAAGAAAAATAGATTGGTATCTGCCTATATTGTTTTGGTTACCTCCTGTCCCACTTTTTTCCCTGGACTATTTTAAAGCAAAGCCCAGATATCACATTTTCCCCTCCACCCACAAATACTAGAACACATGTCTCTCACACACGATGACATTTCTCTTCTTTTGCATCACTTCAATGCTGTTAGTCTTCCTAGCAGAACTAGCATCGTTCCTTTAATAGCACACAACACCTAGTTCTTGCTCACAGTTCCACAATTATCTCAAAATGTGACTTTTGAGTTGGTTTGTTTGAGTTAGGATGTGAAGGAAATCCACACATTTGGTTGATAAGTCTCTCGAGTTCCTTTTCATTTGTAGCAGCCTCTTCTCTTTCACGTCACTTACTTTATAAAGAAATATGGTATTTATCTTAAAGAATTTCTCGTGTTTTAGATTTGGTTGATTGCTTCTTTCTGGTGTCACTTAACTTTCTTGTGATATTCCTCTATTTCCCAGTGTTTTTTGTAAACCGGTGGTTAGATCTACAAGCTTAAAGTAAATTCAAGTTCAGTTTTTCTTATGGCAAACAAACATCAGATGTGACATTGTGCATTTATTAGATCACAGTGGAGGCCCGTGCTGTCTGGATGTTCTACTGTAGTGATGTTGAGATTGATCTGCAGCTTTATGTGTTGTCAGTTTCATCCATCTATCCACTTTATTTTAGACATTTACTTATTATTGTTATTATTATTTTTTAAAAAATGTAAGCCAAGTTTATTTTGCTTTTTTAAAGTAGTGTTCTTAAAGCACTACAACTTGGTAAACAACGTAAATTAGTATGTCAGCCATCTCAAAAGGCAGAGTAGTTTCGTTTTGTTTTTTAATGAGTTGTTAAAAAGATGCAGCCCAATCTAACAGGATCAATATTTTTAACGATTTCACTTCGAGATAATGAAGGCTCACAAATGAGCAACACTCCTCACTGAGGAAAACAAAAAGCTGTTATCAACAAGTTACAGCACACACACACACAAACAAAAAGAACTGTGTAAAAATAAGTGTGTTCCCATAGTCACTTTACAGTGGGATGACATGCACATGATCTTGCTGCAAACTTGCCATACAGACTTGTAATACATGTAGTCTAGACAAACAATTCAGTCCAACAGGTGCTAACTTCAGACAATGCAGCACCACAATCCTTTAACAACGCAATTATTTTACTCATTCATTACCTTTTCTTCTAGACTGAAATACAGACTAGAAAGAAAATGCTCCCTAATTAAAAATTGGTATTGTTTACAGCAAAAACTGTATAATTTTGCATTAGAATTTATAAGTATATGTTCAAATTGAATTTGCCTCCTCCCTCCAGCCCAGCCACGAAATGGGCATGAAGTAAAATTTTAGAAAATGCCTTAATTTTCAACTTCATGCAACCTAAAGATGGCCAAAATAAAAGCTTAAACAATGAAAGGATATTTCACAGAAAATTTCTTACACAAAAAACACATATGAAAAAGGGCCACTAGGTGACATTTTAATTTACAAATTGGCATCATTTTGGTCGACAAAGATCCACATGCTGTTTTCTTCTGCCAACAAGAGTAGCAAAGAAAAAAACCCAGCATGATTTCAGATTTTAATCACACATTTCTTCTGGAATTTCATGAGGATTAAGGATGTCCGGGATAGACATTTGAAGTTTATGTTTCTTGTCCTGGGCCTGTCGAAGGTCTGTTTCTCTTTCTTCCAAAAACAGATCAGATGTATCTTCACCTGCAAACTCCTTTTATCTGTACTAGGAAATCCCTTTGATGTTCCTTGAAAGTGGGAATATCCTGATTTAAGCTGAAAAGTCCTGTCACAAAGAGCTGTACTTGAGCATCTTGTCAATGAAGAAAGGCTGACTTAAGGAGATTAGCCACATACTCTTGAATAAACATTTGATTGTTAACTGGATTTCCAGGATATAAGGGTGTACTCATTTTTCCTTCTTCAACCAATTGATGCATGCATTGTTAAGCCAGCAGTATGTGAGGTGTCTGTCACAACAGAAAAGATATACTGAAGAATGTCACAAAACTAAGTTTGATAAAAACTCTGAGCTACAGCTTCTTCTTAGCAACATTTTGTAGGAGTGTAAAAAGAATTTGTAAGCTTATATCAGTAACATTCCTCATAGTATGTTTGAAAACCCAAATAATGAAATCCAAAACAAGTTTAAACTGTGCAAGTGGAATTGCTAGGAATGCTGGGAAACTGAGAATCTACATCCTGAAGTAGTAAGAAAAAGTTCGTTCTGTGTTTAGGATATTCTTCAAAGTCCTTATTTATCATGCTCAATCTGCATTCAAAACCAGCATCCAATATTTGAGGTATTTCAGCTATTATATGTCCTCCTAACTTGTTGACAATAATGGCCATAGCTGGGACATTTCTCTGATAATCAATGAGAACTGCATCCAACAGAGGAGGAACAAAAGTTTCACCTATCATCTGTGGATCATTGCACCAGCTCAGCCAACCATATATTAACTTTACAGTTTCCCCTTTTACTGTTCACATATTTCTAATCAATGGTTGCTTTGTAACCATCTCACCATTAGCTTGAATAGCTGCAGAAATATCTTCACTGAGGCACTTGTAGATATTAAGCATATCTAAATAAATTCTTCCAAGCTGAATTACAAAGGGATGTCCAACAGCTTTTCAGGCTCTCACATTCATTTTCAATATGCTACCAAGCTGCTTGACTGTTTCAGGATCTTTCAGTATATCCATGTTTTTGGTTCCCTGCTGGATGACACTATCCCACACTTCATCTGGGAGTAGCATGTATTTTTCAATCACATGTTCTGTACAGTTGATCTGTCTGTGCACCAGCCATGTATCCCACAGCTTCATAAAATGTATGAACCTATTGAGGCTGAAGATCACAAATTATACTGTTAATGTTCAAAATCTCATCAATAAATGGCCTTACCTCTCCAACTTGAACCTGAACAAAGTGCCTGCGGCATATTTGAGCTATTTTAATGAAAGTATCACAAGCTATGTCCTGAACTCCATCATGGGTCTCATGCATGAACTCAAATAGCTTGCTGACTACAGTCTTCAAAAATTTCCAATGAGCTCGCAAAAACCTGGGATATTGGCCTACTATGTACATGATATTAGATGCAAAAATAGCTTTATTATCATTGCCTCTTTTGTGTTCACATAATCCTAAAAGATCCTTTATAACAGTAACAAGAAATCATGTTTTATCCTCTTCATGCATTACTCCACTAATGGAACCTATTGCCCAACACAAGGTATTCAAATTTTTCCATGACCATTCTGTACCATCCCCTTCATTGTGAAGTTTCTCAGTCATTATTCTTTCTGTATCTACATAATCCAGATGAGTAAGATAAACTAATGTTTCTTGCATATTCTTATACAAATTTATGGAATCTGTGTCCTTCATGAATTCTCTCACAACCTCTCCTTGATCATTTTCTACAACCAGTACTTATTCTGGGTTAGCCATTTGACTAACCATCAATAAATGGATCTTGGATAATATGGGTAAATACAGCTGTCTCCTGGGAGGAACTTCAAAGACTTCCAGATAGCAATGGAGGGACAGATGTAGAGAATGGGCTCTGTCTGTATAGTTCAGCAGCCAAATGTTTCCAGTACTCAAGACAAATCTTAAAGATTTCAGTTTCTTCCACTTCTGACACCAATTACATATAATGAAGGGCCTCCATTGAGTGTTGCCCTGAGATTTAATCTTTTTTCTATAAGTTGACCATGTTCTTTAAGAAAGATGCAGAGAAACAAACTGAGATTTTGAATAAAGTTCTGCTCATTGTCTTTTCCATTTGAGTATGCAAGTTGAATATTGGTATTGAATTTGCTGCACCATTGTCAGTGTACATAGCGTCACAAATTGTTCCTCATATTGGCTTACACTCACACCAGCAATCTCACTAAGGCACTTCAGAGAGACATTTTGAAACATTGGAACATTCAGGAACTTATAAATTAATGTGCTGATTAACTTGGCCTCAAAAATACATCCCAGTGGGATCCAGTTCAGAAATCTGAGCAATGTTTCCAAGGTCGCATGTACAAGTGGAGCATTTTGAGAATTTTCCATCACAAACCGATACAGCTGAAATATTTGTGAGAACCCATTGCACACACTGTCTTTTAAATGTTTAGTTTTCACTGGGTTATCTGTCCACTACAGAAATCAAATACTTCTTCACTCAAGGGTTTAAGAATCACCATATTATTCTGACGAAGACTTTCACTGGTCCTACTCACTCCAACAATATTACTGATAAAAGTTGGCCAATGTTTGGGCCATTCTTGTGTCAGTATCTGAACAAGTACCATGTTCAATTTCCCAATATTTACCTTTTCTTTATCCACACATGTTGGGTCAGATGACATCTTGATAATGAGGCCAACAACATATCTTTTTATTCCTTCACACTGGTTTTGTGGAAGAATCTTCCACCTTGTTTTTATCACATTTTCCAAAATTTGTAGACCATAATATTATGTGTTCACATTCTGTGAAAACTCCAAAATTGTGTCAACTCTTGTCCACGCATCAGGATGCTACTTTAAATGTGTCAGTACTTCTTGAGCCATTCTTTGCTGGGCTCCTTCTCCATGGTATAAGCAATTCACCACACTGTCCAATAAGTTGATAATCCAGTTTTTGGCTGAAATCAAGCAGCTGATGAGCTGCATGGTCTGCTAATATTGTCATAATTGCTGGCTTAATCTGTGAAATAAATGCTCTCGCCTGTCTGGGGAGTGAGGGAAGAGGCAGGGGAACGGGGGAGAAGTCCCAAAGATTCAGCCTCAAGAGGGCCCTCCAGCACCCCCCCCCCACACCCCAGGCTTGCCTAAACTTCCCCCCTTCTCTTGCTCCTTAGCGACTCGTGGTTTCCCCCTCCACCTCTGGGTGGTTGCACGGATTGCAGCAGCAAAGATTGGAACAGGCAGTGACTCCAGGGCTGTAGCTACTGTTGTTGCTTTTGCTGTGGCTGCTGCAGCCGCTTCTCCCCCTCCTCTTAGTGCCTCAAACTCAGAACCGGTTGAAACCTATTCAGACTGGGAGATTCCATCTTGGTTGAGTTTTCTATTATTGTTACTATTATTACTTTTTATCACAGCATTTCCAGCTGTCATCTGGGCTGGAGAATATTGGTATAATCATAGCTCAGTGAAGCTTCAAACTCCTGGGGTCAAAAGATGCTCATGCCTCACTCTCCAGAGGAGCTGGGATTGTGCAACTGTACCTGGCTCATTTTTTCCATTATTTTAGGGACAGGGTCTCACTTTGTTGCTCAGGCTGGTCTGGAACTCCTGGCCTCAAGCTATCCTCCCACCTCAGCCTCCTGAGTAGCTGGGATCATCATTGATCCATTTAAATGTTTTCCATAAACTTTATGCTCAATGATACAAGCACACCTTGATGATTCCTGCTAGAATCATTTTCATTAGGAGTTAATAAGTGGTACCTTTATACTGCTTGCTTGCTTTCTTTCTTTCTTTCTTTCTTTCTTTGTTTCTTTCTTTCTTTCTTTCTTTCTTTCTTTCTAGGAGCCTCAAGCTGTCCCCCTGGGTCGAGTGCTGTGGCATCACAGCTCACAGCAACCTCCAACTCCTGGGCTCCAGCAAGTCTCCTGCCTCAGCCTCCTGAGTAGCTGGGACTACAGGCATCACCACAACGCCCAGCTATTTTTTGGTTGCAGCCGTCATTGTTTGGCGGGCTGGGCTGGATTTGAACCCGCCACCTTGGGTGTATGTGGCTGCTGCCTTAGCCACTTGAGCCACAGGCACCAAGCCTATTTATTAATTGCAATTCTTTTTTTTCTGGCCATGGCTGGGTCTGAACCTGCCACCTCTGGCATATGGAGCTGGTGACCTACCTTTTTGAGCCACAGGTGCCGCCCAATTGCAATTCTTTTTATCAAAAAGAACTTTCCTCATAAACTATTTGGTAATTTGAAATACAGTTTGTAGAGGAAGGAAAGAATGAATACCAAGTTCTTCCTTTCACCAGAGTTAGAATGAGTTGGTGGCCCAGCAGTTTCCAAAGATAACTTTTGTTTTTTAAAAGTATCATTACAGACTTATTTATTTCTCTTTTTCTTTAATGTGTCTTGGCCAGTTGTGTGATTATTTGTCTCATTTTTTAGCCAGTGGGAGTCCTTTAAAATTGCCTTCTGTGTTTTTTTGACACAGTCCGGTTTACCACACCCCCCTGCTACAATCGTCCCAGGAGCAGTTTGTACATCATCTACCTAAGATCTACACTCAGGTATTTCTCTAAAAGTCCCTGCCTTTTCTATTTATTTGTCTGTTTGTTTAAGTCAGTGGTTCTCAACTGTCCTAATGCTACAACCCTTTAATACAGTTCCTGTGGGTTGTGACCCAAAGCTTGAGAACCACTGGTTTACTTACCTTTAGAGACCTTACTCTGGGCACTCTGGGAGCTGCTAGACCTTTTCTATAGGCATCTAAAACATACATTTAAAAAATCATAAAGTATGGCTCCGTGCCTGTAGCTCAAGTGGCTGAGGCACCAGCCACATACACAAGAGCTGGTGGGTTCAAATCCAGGCCAGGCCTGCCAAAAAACAATGACAACTACAACCCAAAAATAGCCATGTGTTGTGGCAGGTGCCTGTAGTTCTATCTAGTTGGGGGGATGAGGCAAGAGAATTATTTAAGCCCAGGAGTTGGAGGTTGCTGTGAGCTGTGATGCCACAGCACTTTACCCAGGGCAACAGCTTGAGGCTCTGTCTAAAAAAAAAATCATAAAGTAATAATATTTCCAATTCAAAATCAACATTTTGAAATGTGTGCCTAACCTCTCTTAAGTGTACTTTTTTCTTTTATGCTAAAATTTTGGTCTTATCCTGCAATATAGCTCTGTTATTTACAATTGAAAATGCCAACATTGTTATTATCAATAAGATTATTCAACACTATGTAAGTTTTCTTTGAGGCTTATTTTGTCCTTGGAATTGAGATGTAAACATGTGTTTTAAAATACTTGAAGTAATTCTGTTCTTGGTATAGTTTATGCCACCAACCTGATATACAGTTATACGTATTTTCTTTAACCAGTTTTTACTATTTATAGATTTTTTACTTAATAGTTTTATTTTTAATCATGTGTATAACATGTACACTAATCCAAAGTCAAAACTTTCTAACAAGGTACATTGAACAAAATCCAGCTTCTGTCCTTATCTCCTTTCTTTTCTTTGTTCTGTAAGTAATCACTTTTATTAGCTTCTATGTTTAGCCCACATTTTCTTCAAGGATTGCCTCTTAATCTTGTCTTTTTTTTTTTTGAGCTTTATATTATTTTTATTAATTTTATAATGTTAAAGTGTAATAATAACAAATAATTAAGAAGTGATTATTGAGAACTGCTTATTAAAGTTTGCATTGTTGTCAGGCCCCCCACCCCGTCAATGGTGTTCTGCTTTATCTTTTTTTTAAATTTGTTTTTTATTAGATCATAATTGTGTACATTAATTCTCTCATAGGATACAGTGTGTTACTTCTATATGCAGTTTGAATACTTCTATATTCATCCAAGTGGCTAACATAGCCATCATGTCTTTCTCATAATTGTTATGTTAAGACATTTATATCCAACCTTTAGACAAATTCACCTGTACCCGAATAGGATAAATTATAGGCGTGATCCCCATAATATCATTCTCTTCACCCATCCTCCCCCTCCCCTCCCCACCACTCTGAGATATCATCTAACGCCAGTTAGATTAGCCCATATCACAAAATCCCAAAATCACAGATGCTGGCAGGGTTGCGGAGAAAAGGGAACACTACTACACTGCTGGTGGGAATGCAAACTAATACGTCCCTTTTGG
>CAUYTI010028280.1:0-26458 GCA_963575145.1 Galago senegalensis
TTTTTTTTTTTTTTTTGAGATTCCTCCCTCCAGGGAGCTTAGTGATTGGCTTCTAACAAATGGAGCATGGAATGGAACAGTAGGAACTTTGCTATAGAGAAACCTGGCAGACACCGCCTTGACCAGACAATTAAGGTTAAGAGCAGCAGTAAGACCAATATCACGCACCCAGTGCTGGCTCCATAGCTGTACAGTCTGCGGGGCCACACAGCTCCATGCTCAGTAGGGCCTCCTGTTTGTTTTGATGTTCTGCGTTTGGTACCTTGAGATGCTCAATAATGTTATCTTTGGACTTGTGTTTTTGTGGGTAAAGTGGGACAGGTAAATAGAGCATATCTGTGAGCAGAGGAGATGCTTGCAATATGCACGCCTGCCATTCTTTGCCACCTGATTTATAAATAGCAGGAATGCTCTGTAAGCACAGGATTCCAGGGGAGCCACGGTGCATGAAAGGAAGTTCAGCCCCAAGCAAACACAAGGTAAATGTTAATACATTAATTACGGCTATGACTGAGTAGTCAGGAGCACTGACAGCCCTCAGAAGCCACACTTCCTTTCAAATGAGAGCTTGCTTTGAACAGTGAAGGAAGGCAATGGTGTTTTAAGAAACATAAATCATCAGAGACCCTATCATAATCTTTCTTACTCTCGTTACTTCCCTATTTCTACTAACTACTTATGCAGAAAATGATAACAGAAGGAAAGTGAAATATAGGGCAGCCAATGTTCCTTATCTTTACTGTCCTTTCTGATTCATCAGTAAACTTCTGAAGGTGGAGTCAGTGGGAGGTAGGCATCTCAAGAAGTGAAATAAAAACAGTTGAGTTGGTTTTGTGCAGCACCTCTGTTGTTTGAGTAAACACGAAACGCATTCCTGTGCAAGCTTCAAAATACAAATTGTATAATTTTGGCGATTCTGCATACAGGCGAAACATTCTTACATTTGTGCTCTGAACTGTCATCATACGATGTAAAGACGAATTATAACATGTTCTTTTTTCCTTTATTTAGAATGATATTAAATAGCAAATCAAAAACACCCTGACAAGTAGAAAGGGAAATGCTTTACATTTTAGCATCTCATACAGGTTTCTCTGCTTTTGAACAAGTAGCTTCACATTTTTTATATTCTGTCGCTCCGTGAAAATTATGTAGCTAGCCCTGCATATACACCTGATATGATGGGATCACCTCTTTGATAGTCCTCCTCGAAACGCCTAACTCTAGTATAATTATAAATGTCAGACAAACCTAAATCGAGGGACCTTCTCAAAATGCCTGAACAATACTCTTCAAATTTGGAAAGGTCATAGAGGCAGGAAGAAACCAAGAAACTATCACAGATTGTAAAAGATTAAGAAGACATGGTGACCTACTGTACTATAGTATTATATTCTGAAACAGAAAAAACTATATTAGGGAAAAACAGGTGAAATCCAAATAAAGTCTTCAGTTTAGATCACAGTATTACCCATATGTCAGTTTCTTAGCTTTGGTAAATGGATAGGTATGTAAGGTTAACATCAGAAGTTGGGTTTGAGCTTCGGTGAACGGATCATAGGTATGTAAGGTTAACATCAGAAGTTGGGTCTTAGCTTTGGTAAATGGATCATAGGTATGTAAGGTTAACATCAGAAGTTGGGTCTGAACTTCAGTAAACGGATCATAGGTATGTAAGGTTAACATCAGAAGTTGGGTCTTAGCTTCAGTAAACGGATCATAGGTATGTAGAGTTAACATCAGAAGTTGGACAGAAGGTACAGACTCTACCCACTGTCACTGTGACTCTTCTGCAAATCCAAAGTTGTTTCACAATAAGTCTTTTTAAGGCATTAACTCGGGACCTACTATGTGCAGAGAACCCCTATAAATGTGTTTATGTGTGTCTTCTCCTGTAATCTCCATGGCAGCACTATGATGTGTTCACCACATACTTGAGCTCCAATGTACAACATGGAAAAAAAAGCTTGGAATACTAAAAGCATCGTCTGGAATCATAAATATAAAAGTAGTACAACCAAGTCATAAGGCAGAGTCCAGTTATCTCTGTGTGCTCTGAATTTATTATTTATTTCTCATTGTCTCCCCAATAGAGTTCAAACTCATGGACCTTACAAATGCAGGTTTCCCTTCTCTTGCATGAGTTTGAGACTTGCATTGTTTTCTGCTGTGTATTGCTTCCCGTGTGTAACTTCCCACTGAGTTACCTTCCCTCTGATCACTAGACACGGCCTGTGTGGTTCCCTGCTTCAAGTTCACATCCATGTTACTCTGCCTGTCCTTTCCTTCCTTCTCCACCAGAAATATCCACAAGCTCAGATCTCGCTCGATCTTTATGACATAGCTCTAATGCTCCCTTCTCCTTTAAATCTTCCTTTACATTTCATCTGGAGATGATCTTTCTCCCTCTTCTCAAATTCAATAGCCTTGTGTGAAATTCTACATGATTAACAGTAACAAAAACAACAATAACAGTATTAGCAAGCATTTAATGGTTTTGAGAAATGTTCTCGGTTTTGTGCATGGATCATCTCACTGAACGCTCAGTCATCATGGGAAGCAGCTACAATTGGGAAATCCATTTTACAGGTTAAAAACTGAGGCCTGGAGAATTTAAGTAAATTGTCCAAGGCCACAGAGTTACCCAGAATAATATCATAGAATTATATAATTTCTGAATGAAAGATGTTTTATTTTAAAATATTTAATTGACAAATAAAAATTGTATAAATATTGAAAGTATATAATGTGTTAACTTGATATGCATGTACATTGTGTAAGGATGACCACAGTGAAATTAACAAGTTCATCACTATCCACACTATTGTTATGTGTTTTGGGGATAAGGACACAAAATATCTTCTCTCCTATTAAATTTCAAGGAGACAATATGGTATATGCTATTCATTAGCTCCTCAGAACTTATTTTCACTTTAACAGAATGTTGTAACCATAATGTCCCATTTCCCTGGCACCCACCATCCCTGGCAACCACCATTCTACTCTTTGCTCCTATTAGTTCAACATTTTAGATTCCTTAAAGGCCAACTGATCCAACTAGCCATCCAATGCTTCTATTTTCTTTAGCATATGAGGAGTCTCAGACCTAGAGAGATAAAAATGGTGTGTCCAAGGCCACAACATAAGTCAATCATGTGAAAGGATTAGAACTCAACAATCTCCAAACAGGGTTCTCTCGAGCATGCCGGGTTGCATCTTATTACATTTTTGCCTTATGTGGCATGGGCAGAACATGATGGCAACTCAAGGATTAAGCCTTTCTACTATCTTTGGGAAAGGTCATAAACAACCTGTGCTTTAAAGGATTTATGACCCATGGCAAGAGTCTTCAATCTGTAGTCCCCAAACCAGTAGTAATAACCTGGAAACTTGTTTGCAATGCAAATGATCAAGTCCTACCCCAGACTAATTAGATTAAATCTCTGGGGCTTGGGGCCCAAGACTCTGCTTACTGAGCTTCCCAGGTAATTACACTATTTGCTAAAAGTTTGAGAACTACTGTCCAAAAAAACGATTCTAAGCACAGATAGAGATGTACGTAACCAATAGCAACACTTCCGGAAGCTGTCTGGGCTTCTGTGGTTGCATTGTTTGTTTCATGAGGCATCTGGTTTTCCTTTTTCTTAATAGACTCACTTGTCCATTAGCATCTGAATTGGGAAGAACAGGTGAGAGGAACATTTCCAGCTGGAGCAGGGTTAGCGTCTTGGCTTTAGCTGCCTCAAATCTATTCTTTTCCTCTCTCTTGGGTGAGACTTGCCATATGGGTGCTCAGTATGAAAAGGTTAAGGCAGAAAATATAAGGGTTTCTTTTTGTGGGTATGAGAGACTTAGAACATTCTTTAGGCTCTTTCTGATACAGTTTGAATTTCCTACACTAACATGGGAGATTGAATCATGTTTTCAAATTCTTTATTTTCCTCTGATAAGATTATGTCCACAGTCTTTGCTTTTGGGGTGCCTCCCTCTGTTGATAGAGTCTACTTTCTTGCCCCACTGATGTTGACATTGTCGTGATGACTTAGCTTGACCAATGGAATATTTGGCAGATGTGGCATGAGAAGAGAAACTTGCCTGTGAACCATTTATGTCTTTAGTCAGGCTGATATAACTAAAACACTGCAGATGGCCAGGAGTGGTGGCTCACATCTCTAATCCTAACACTTTAGAAGGCTGAGGCAGGTGGATTGCTTGAGCTCAGGAGTTTGAGACCAGACTGAGCAAGAATGAGCCCCCATTTCTACTAATAATACAAGAAAATAGCTAGGCATTGTAGCAGGCACATAGTCCTAGCTACTCAGGAGGCTGAGGCAAGAGGATCACTTGAGCCCAGGAGTCTGAGGTTTCTTTGAGCTATGACCTCATAGCACTCTACCAGGGGTGCAGAGGGAGACTCTGTCTCAAAAAGAAAAAATAATATACTGTAGAGGCAGCTTAAATAAAAGAAAACCATTTATTTCTCATGGTTCTGGGAGCTGAAAAGTTTATGATTAAGGTGGTAGCAGATCTATTGTCTGCTAAGGTATTCTTACTAGTTTACAGATTTCTTTTTCTTATATCACCACATGGGAGGAGGGAGAGAGAGAGAGAAGGAGAGAGAGAGAGAGAACAGATAGGAAGCAAGCTTGCTGGTGCCTCTCCTTATAAGGGCATTAATTCTATCATGAAGTTTCTATCCTTATAACCTAGTTTCCTCCCAAAGTCCCTACATCTAAATACCATCCCACTGGAGATTAGGGTTTCAGCATAGAAATGTTAGTGGGATACAAACATTTAGTCCATCGTTTTGCACCCCCATTTTCCTCCCCAATGCTTGTACTTCTTACATATAAAATACATTTATTGAATCCTAAAGCTCCTAATGTCTTAAGCCATTTCAGCATCAAATCCAAAGTCTGAAGTCCAAAGTCTCATCTAAATATTATCTGTATTGGGGATAAGTAAGACTCAAGGTATGATTCATCCGGAGGCCAAATTTCTCTCTAGCTGTGAACTTATTAGACCAAACAAATCATGTACTTCCAAGATACAGTGAAGGGACAGACATAAAATAGAGTTTATCATTTCAAGAGGGAGAAATAGGAAAGAAGAAGAGGGTTCTGAGTCCCAGGTATGTCTAAAACCTAGCTAGGTAAATCTCATTATGTCTTAAGGATTGAGAATAATCTTCTCTGGTTTGATATCCTGACCTCTAGGCACACAAGGGTAACAATGTCATTCCCAGGCTTAGACAGGGCACTGCCTACCCTGAAGACATCTGTACTGTCCCACTCCAGTCATGGCTCTCTGCCTAAGCTGGCCCGTGTGATAGTTCTGCTGGGCATGGAGTCAGGCCCCAGGGCTCTCCTCGGTGGACCCACAATCATGGCTTCAGTTGGTGACTGTCTACTTTGTTGAAATGTAGGCACAGGTCCTGATAATTTCTAAATCACTCCCGTCATGGCCCTTCTTCCATTTTCTTGAAAAAATAGCTCACAGTCATAGCCAAGTGGCTTCATAATCCTCTCATGTGGTCCAGATGCCATCCTTCTCTTCATCCCTTCTCTTTCCCTCCAGCACAAATTGGCAGTTTTCCTGCTGGGGTTTCTAATTAGCCCTGTAGCTCGTATCCACCCTCATGTCCTCATCTATTGGTGGGTCCACCACATCCTTAGTGTTCTCTTCTGCACGCATTTTCCAATTCTATGTAATTTAGATAGGCTAAGAATGTTCTCATCTTTATGTTCTGGTTCCTTTTGCTTGACCCTCCCATCTTCAATTCTTTTCTCTCTTCTTTTATGTTGCTATAAGTGGTCAAGAGAAACCAAGCCACTCCCATAACACTTCGTTTAGAAATCCCCTCAACTAAATACCCAATTCCATTACCAGTAAATTTTACCTTGCACCAAACACCAGAACAGAAACATGGTTTATCTAAGTTCTTTGTACTTAACATCCAAGGTATCATTTTCTTTATTATCCAGTAGCATGTTTATTTTTTATTCACCCAAAATCTCATCAAAATGAGCCTTCACATCTAGTATTTCTACCAACATTCTGTACATGAGATCATTTATGTATCCTTTAAGAAGCTCGAGGCTTTCTCTCCAGCTCTGCTGTTTTCTTGCTGAGCCCTCACCAGAATTGCCTTTAAAAATCCCTTAACAGCAATATTGATTACTTTCTAGCATGCACCTCAAAGCTCTTTCAGGCTCTGTGTGCTACCCTATTGCAAAGCCGCTTCCACATTGTTAAGTATTTGTTACAGCCACACCCCACTTCCTGTTACCAATTTCTGTCTTTGTCAGTTTGGCCTTCTAAAACAGAATATCATGGACTGACTGTCTTAAGCATTTCTTGCTTTCTCACTGTTCTGGAGGCTGAAAAGTCTAAGGTCAAAAGTGCCAGCAAATCTGGCATCTGGTGCAGGCATTTTTCCTGGTTTGCAGACAGCCATCTTCTCATTGTATTTGCACATGGTTGACAGAGAGCAGAGAAAGGAAGCAAGCTCTTTCATGCCTGTTTTTATAAGGTCACTCATCCCACCTTCATTTCTGAATTACTTACTACAGGCTCTACCTTTAAAGACTATTACATTGGGGATGTGGGTTTTAACGTGAATTTTGGGAGAACACAAATATTCAGTTCATAGGATATATCATAATCCTATTAATATCTTAGATCCAACATAGGAAAAGCATGTCCAAGATAGCTAAAGAGATATATGGGGCATGTGCATCATACCCAAACCCAAACCTTAGCCTAGAGGTAAGCCCAGATGATCCCTGCTGAATCACAGCCAACTCAAGGTCCATGGGCAAGAAAATCAATGTGTATTGCAAGTCACTGAGATTGGGATGTGTGTTACCAGCATTAAATAACTAATACATAGAGACTGTCTTGAGACCTACTGAAAAATCTACCTTAGCCAACACTCAGGAAACGAATATAAGTAGCCCCCACTCCCCATGAAGAGGTCTTAGAATGCAATCATAATGATAGCCAGTGAGAATTCTGCTTCTGCTTAGGATGTGGAATATCAAAACAGACCACTGTTCCCACAACTAAAACTCATAGAAAATAGTGTATGCGTATTTTAAAGATATCAAAAAAACATAAACACAAAGAAGTCTAAGAGAATTAAAATCTAGAAAGAGTCAAACCCCTCCTACATGAGTAGAGGAAAGCGTGTGCTTTCTTTCTGGCAATATCTGTCATTTTTACTTCTGAAAAGGCAGAAGATTATGCCTTCCCGAGTCTTATATGGTGATAGGATAAGCCAGCAATGCTTTTCCTCTTTCTAGAGCCTGGCAGGATGGATCGAAATTTGTGGGACCCCAACCCCAGTAATATAGCACTAATTCTACATGCCCACTGATTCTCCCCAATAGGACTTTGGCTGAGTATATGGTTGCATGTTGGGAGGTTGAGGGCAGGGATGGAAAGAGAATAATCCCCCTTCATCCTGTGGTGCTCAGAGCTCAAAGTCCTGGTGAATAGAGGAGCCAGTAATAACTGCAGGACATAACTTGACCTTAGACAACTGAAAACAGAACTGAACTAAAAGCAAATAATGCTGCAACCCAGATGTGACCTAACTGAACTCATGATCGAATCTAATTGAAATCATCCCCTCCTTACTCTAGTTTCTTGACTTAATAAAGGGTCTGCCTTTCTGGGGTAAAATAATATTTGCTCTGGTGTCTACATTGTTTAGTGAAGATTGGGCATGTTCAGGATGGTATAGCTGAAGACTCCACATTGTTTAAGTCACTGTACTTGGCATGGCATAAAATTTCAAGCTATACGATGGAACTGGAAAGTGTTACGCATAAAAAAAGAGGGGAAAATAGTGAAAAAAAGCAGACCCACACATGACCCAGATATTGGAATTAGCAGATAATGATATCCAAAAAGCTGTTATAAATATGGAAAGAATTTAGAAGAATTAAAAATAGATAAAAATGATAGGAAGAAATTCAGTGGAGAAAGAGAACCTCTACGGCAGATCCAAATATACACTTTAAAACTGAAAGGTACAATATCTAAAACTAGGAATTAATTGGATAGGCCCAGCAGTAGACCTGACAGAGCTGAATAAAGGAACCATGAATTCAAAGCCAAATCAATAGAAATTATCCTACCTGAAGCACACAGAGAAAAAATAATGAAAAAGACACATGTGGGACAATAACAAATAATATAATTGGAGTCCCAGAAGGAGAGATTAGAACAGAAGAAATATTAAAAGAGATAATGACCAAAGATTTTCCAAAATTGGTGAAATAGGCCAAATTATGGGTTCAACAATATTTATGAAACTCAGTTGAGGATAACCCTAGCCAATCTCAAGGTATGGGAGACGACACTGAATACTCTATTTCCCCCCTTGCACCAGGCCCTGAGTACTCTAATTTGTACCAGAATCTGTCTTCCCTGTCTTCACGCCTATGAATTGACATCCTGATTTTCCTGCCTACTCTAGTGCCCCCTGCCCACTGCACTGAAGAAATCCAAAATAGGCCCTACCAATGCCTCTATCTTTATTGAGGCCAGACTAATATAAACCCACAGTAATCCAGAAAGGGAAGTTGTGGTTGGCTATTCTTTACATAAACATGCCCCCTCATATGGTGAACTTGACCCACAGCCAGTCGTTTCATAAATGGCCAATAGCACCTGATTTGCTGCAAAGCCAAGTATCCACCCAGTAGGAGTCCTTTTAATTAGCTAAGCAAACAACCAGGAAAAAGAAAAATGAAGGGACTAGTTAATACAAAACAAGAGAAGAATGAATCATTAGGTTTAGAGATGAAAAGACAATATGATAATAAGACCATGTGATCCTTAGAGGAAAAACCATCCAGGGAGTGACCCCAAATTACTATTTATTCAATCTGTTCTAGACACAGTGCATGCAAGTCACATTGCAGGCCTACGATGAGCACTTCCAGGGTTTCTCTTGTCTTTGCCACTACAAGCAAAGCTGTTGCCTGGCCAATACAGGCCAAGCTGATTTGCCCAGTGGTCAGTTCCCTGCCAGGGACCCAATTCTGCTACACACAGCCCACTGCAATGATCCTATGGGCTGAAGTTCCTATTCCATCAGGAAACTGTGTCCAGGACCACGGTTCTCCCCTAACCCACGCCCCATGTGCTAATGGTTATCGTCCCTCCCTGTCCCATGTCACTATTCCTTTGCTCCCACCCTACCACACACACACCCTAACCCCAACCTCCTAATCCCCTTTTCAGGCATGTCTATCCAGAGTTAGTTCAAATCGACAAATATTAACAAAACACAAATACTGTGCAAACCACTGTCCTACTTGATGTCACTAGATAAAGCAAATAAATTCCTTTTGTATGAAAACTCCAATTAATCAATAGAGGCAGCCTCGGGCACTTTCTTATGAGGGGGCTCTGAGGCCTTTTCCAACCATTAGGGCAAAGAATTCTGTGATTGATTAACAATGTCTGCCTGGAGCAAGGGATGAGGGTGAGGCAGGTGGAATGTTGCACTTTCCATCCTGGCTACAGGACATACAAATACATATTAAAGCTCTTGTCCCAAAGAGTTTCTCAGTGTAGTGGGAAAGACAGACAAATACATAAATAGTTAAACCCCAAGACACGCAAGCCAACAATGGTGAAATATTAACATATTTATATGATAATATTTTGGAGAAAAAAATGTATTTCGACAGTGAGGATTGAGAAAAGTCTTACAGAGGTGACAAAATTTGAGCTGGTCTTTAAGCGGAGTTAAATCATCTGTGAGTCCAAATGAAAGTTACAACTGCAACTGGCTCCTGGCTATTTGATTTTGTGTCACTCTTTCTTTTTCTGTTTCAAATCCAGCATTTCATTTTGGACTTTATAGGTTTTCTGCCCTTGTGTTATTAGAGTTGGGGAACTAGTGTCAAGCCCGATCTCCTAATTCTTCCCTTAATGTTTTAAGACAACATTTTGTGGCCCCCCCCAGGTGTGTTGTGCATATTCTCACTTTCCACCCACCCTTGAGCACATCAAAGATGCAGGACCCATGTCCAAAGAGGATTTCAGTTGCCTCACAATGCACTTACTGTCACTACTGCAGGTGTTAGTTGCCTTCCCTAAAATACGATACTTTTCCCTCCCACGAGCCACATGAACATCTTTGAAATAAAGATACCTTATTAGTATTTGTGAATGTCATTTTTCATTTTTTTTCTGCATCAGAGGCTGCCTGTCTGGTGAGACACAGGTGTGGGAGTCAAAAGAACTTAAAGTCCCCAGTATGTGCACTAGAACATGGCATCTTTAAAAGTGAGCTGGGTATAGAGATGCAACCTCCAGGAAAAAAACGCATTTCCTCTGATTTATTGTTTTATCAAGTGTCAAGTGAGAGAGTTGGAGAATACAATCCCCAGGTGCTACTCCAACATCAATTTCTGTGAGGTCTATCAAAGGCTTAACTTGATCAGATAGTGACAGGTGTAGACAGAGGTTGACATCAGACATTGGGAAGCAGCTTCAAGTCACCTTCCTTGCTCCAGTCATGGATTCTGTTATTTTTGCTCGATAGGCTGAAGACCTAAGCCACTCTTCCTTGGCCCCAGAACCCATGGTCTGCAGAGCATATCCCAGCCCAACCACTCATCCAGTTGTAAACAGGAGGGGATGGAATAGAAAGATACAACTGGATCTACTCAGAGTCTACCCCTGAATTAGTCATCTGTCATGGTAAGAGTAAGCCTGACCAGAGGACAAAGAAAAGGCAAAAGAGTCTGCCATGCTTGAGTGCTGAATCTATACACAGTAACCCTGACCGCTAGTAAAAAGTGCTGCAATGGATGTTCTGGAAAGAACCAGGAAAGAAGCGACCAGATGGGCAGAGGGATAGGAAGAAGAGTAGCTCCCTCCTCATCAGTCAGTTGTAAACTTTCCCCCAAACTCAAGAGATCCAGCCAGTAACTGCCTAAGAACTTGGCATATCAGAGCTAAACTCAGCAGTCATTTTCATTTTTGAAAGCACAGGGGGGAAAAAAACATAACAACAGCAATAACAACAATCAAAACAAAGCACTAGATGAATCATTTGAGAATAATTAAGTAGTTAGTCTTCTTTTGACTAATTATAAATGCATTTGGAGTTTAGAGAAAAAAAGGTCAACTGAGCTGGAGAGATTAACAAAAGCCTGCCCTGCCGGATGAGGCTGGATTTCAATTGATTTGAAGAAGAGGAGGGGGGATATTAGAAAAAGTAGAAATAAGCATGAGAGAGTAGGGAACAAGATATGAATACACATATGCATTTCACCAGCAGGCAACTACCAAGAGAATACACTTCAAGAGACGTAAGAACATAGACAAAGGCACGAAACTAAGGCTCAATTTGACTTTAGGAGATGAGAAAGATAATTCTGACCAGATCGGTGATCAGGGAGCCTCCAGGAGTATCTGGAAGGTTGAGTGAAGTCATATTTTAGAGAACTTTCAAGTCAGACAGTAAGGTTTGAACTTACCTAGAAGCCAACGTGAAGATGTATCAATGGACAATAAGGAACAAAGGAGTGACAACATGAGAGCAGGATTTTAAGAAGATAATTCCTACAGCTCAAGACAGAGGAATTGGCATTGGGGTGGCTTGGAGATTGTTTGAAATCCAGACAGAGGTACTGAAGACCAAAAATATCCATAAACTCAATCGAAGAAACCTGGATTGGGGAATGTCTGCAGGAATAGAGATAAAACTTCAACTCAGAGAGGCAATTCAAATGAATAGATGTCACATCTCAATGGCGAAACGGATGCAGGAATGAATAATTTGAAGAAGTATCTCTCTAGATGTACATGTGAACCTTAAATGACTTCCTATAAAATTATCTCAAGGAAAATGATATATAATGCCAATTTGGAACTAGATACACTTTGGGTCTAATTCAGGCAGCAAGTATTAAAAGACTGACTTTATAATGCAAGTTTTTGCTCTAGCCAATGGCAGAAACTCCAACAGAACCCATGAGGAAGTTGTTCATGTTGGTTCTCACCCAATTTGGCAGGTTCCATCACCTCAAGGTTTTTCAAGGAACTTACTAAATCTGAGAAGAGAGTTTGGGAAGGGACTACCCTTTCCTGAGGGCCTGCGCTGGTGTTTTACATGTAAGCCCCACATCCTGTTGATAGGACACATCGCTCTTTCCATCTAATGATAAAGAAATGGTCGCTGAAAGAAAATAGGAGTTGGACAAGGCCACCTAATCAACTTGTGGATGTCTAAGGATTCCAGCTTTCCTCTCTCTAAACACACACTTGACTCTCTACTCAATGCGGGAGCTGTGCTTCTAAACACGGGGGCACTTTTATTCTTTGATTCAAAGTGACATACTGTAAATAAGTCTCTCTTTCCAAGTGCCCAGATTCTAGTCTTCATAAGGAAAAAGAAAAAACAAAAAGAAGTGTAAAAGTATTCCCCTCTCTCCACATCTGCGTCAGCATCTGCAGCTTTGGGACTTTGTGAGGTGGGTTAATCTCACTGGTATTAGGTGATATCTCAGGGTGGTTTTGATTCCCAAACTTATGAAAAAAAGTGCTCACTTCTCCTCTTGATGGATGCATGTCCTGAACCTTGCCTTGATGGAGCCCAGGGGATTATATGTTTAGACACAGTACATAGCTGGATTCAGGGGACCCTGTCTTACTCCTCTCCTGGGACATCAACTGTTGACCTCTAACAGTGAAAGGCAGCAAACATGGTGATATTTTGAAATGCAGAAAGGCCCTCTTTGGCTCTTCCATCATTCCCACTTCTATTTCCATTTCCAGAGAATCTTAGGGTATAATTGTCATGACCTGGAGGAAGGAACCAGGCATAATGGGCACAGACATGTGGGTTGGAGCACATAGCTAGTGCCTGGCAGAGAGTGGATCTGAATAAGAAAGCATATCAACAAGTTCCCCAGGACTTGCAAAAGTTGAGCTTCCATTAGACCCTGTGTCTGCTGTGGCCTGCCAGGGAGCACGCCAGGCTGAGGAGCAAACATGTAATGGCTAATCTCTAAATGAGGATGGAAAGGGAGGTGGGCACACCTTTGCTGGTGAGTATGTGTGTGCGTGAGGG
Source organism: Galago senegalensis (assembly GCA_963575145.1). Lineage (NCBI taxonomy): Eukaryota > Metazoa > Chordata > Mammalia > Primates > Galagidae > Galago > Galago senegalensis. The sequence continues at coordinate 13,103 of CAUYTI010028280.1, forward strand.
GGTGGGGAATGAGAGAACGAGGAAAAATTGGACGAAAGGTTAGCATTTCTATTTGCCAATAAGTATTTATTGATTCTGATTTATGTGTTGATAAGGATATAGCAAAGCAGACAGAGTCCATGTCCAAGACTGGTGCTAATGATGGGATCACACATCATAAACTGTGTTTAATGAAGGAAAAGTTCATGAAGTTTTAAGCATGTCTAGGAGCCTGCAGGTGAAAGCCATTGCAAGCAGGAGGGCCTTCACATGAAAACTCTGAATAATACAGTGTGTTCCAAGCCCAGTGTGCAAAATAAGGCCTAAGTTGCTTGGAGACAGAGTGACCAGATCCAGGGCTGGAGAGGTGGGTGAGCATCAACTCAGGCAAGACTCAGAGGGCTACACTGAGCATTTTGACAACTGATTAATGGAGAATCCATTTCAATGTCTAATTGTTGGGCATCCTTGATGAGGTTTTAAAGGAAGAGTGAAATGACCAGATTTGTAGTTTTTAAATACATTGGCCTGGCCATATGTAAAGAACTAGAATGCTGAAAGCTCATAACCAGCTAGTTGGTACCTGGTAAGATCAGCTGAAGTTAATGTGTCACCTTGTGATCGCGAGTGGCTAGATTAAAGAAAGAAGCCAGTTTTTGTTTAGATCTTTTATATACTAAGGACTGTGACAAAGGTTTAGAGATTCTCATTTCATTTAACCACCATAACATCACTATGAAGTAGATGGTATTTCTTTCATTGGACAGATTAGAGACTATTTCCTTAATTCAAATCTATTCATCCATTCATTCACTTGTTTACTGACTCCCCAAATATTTTCTGGAGCACCTACCATGAAGGGATCTTGCTAGGTGCTGAGATTGCACTGGTGAACAAGACACAGCCCACACCCTCAAAGAACTCACAGTCTGGTGGAGATGCAAATGAGTAAGTGGGTGATTACAGTTCACTGGAGAAAGTTCTGTGACGTGAGCAAGTCTGCATTGCTGGGAGGAGAAATGGCACAACACCCAGCCCCATGACAGCAGGGCTGAGAGCTCTTCTGAGGTCTCACAACCAGTGCTTGTCACAGCCAAGTGTCAAATCCATGTAGGTCTGCTTTAATCTGAAACCCACATGATTTTCATATTACCATACATGCAAGCAATTACTTTGGATATTTCTGTAAACTCTCTGAAAACACATGACCCATCTTGACTAAATCCCACTGCAGTTTGGCTGAGAAGTGCAACCACAGCTGATGGACCACAGCTGCTGCCACCCACCCATGAATGCGGCTGGAGCCAGGCCACGCTGGAGATGCTGGGCACTCAGGCCCTCAGAAGCACCTGCCCAGGACGGCCTGTGCATTTAATGAGCTCTGTCAGGCCAGAGGGGTACTTGACACCTTATCCGATGGAAATGGTCCCTCAGGCCAAACAGAAATGAAGTGCACAGGCTGCAGTGTTTTGGAGCACAAGAGCAAGAAATCTGGGTTGAGTGAGGAAGAGCTATTAATTATAATCTCAGTTCAGGCCTTAGAGTAGTGAGAAGTGCTTCTGAAAAATCACTTGTGTCAGAGAAGAGGAGAGTGCTGTCACCCATTCTGGGGGGCATCCACCCTGCAAAAAGCCAAAGGAGACTTTCAGGGCTTCATGAGCACACACATGCACATGTGCACATGCACACGCATTTTACTGAGCACTAATTATGCGCTCAGTGTTTGCCTGCATTATTTTATTTCAGTTCATTTTCACAGTAGCTCTGGGCTATTATTTCTTAATTGTTGTATGTTCTGTATCAGTGGAGCAAAAATGTAGAGCTCCTTCTACTTCATTTTTCCAAACTGTTTTCTTTTTATATTTCTTTTTTTTTTTAATTTTTGTGGATACAATGACTGTCCATATTTATGGGACCCACGCATACAATGTGTAATGATCTAATCTGGGTAACTGGGGTATCCATCCTCGCAAACGTTTATCATTTCTTTGTGTTGGGAACACTACAATTCTTCTAGCTATTCTGAAATAGGCAGTAAATTTTTGTTAACTATAGTTACCTTCTTGTGCTCTTGAACACCATAACTTTTTCTTTTCTTGAACTGTATTTTTGTACCTATCGGCCAACCCCTCTTCATCCCTCACTCCCTCCCACCCTTTCCAGTCTCCAGTAACCATCATTCTATTCTCTACCTCTATGAGATTTTTTTTTTAAACTCCAGACTCTTTCTGATTTTTAACAAGTTTATGAAAAAGGGTAAGTTACTTAGAAAAGATGCTATTTTGCATTGACATCTTTCCCCCACTGTGATCCCAGGAAGGGAGCCAACAGTTACGATTGGAACCTTTGAGGGGAATGATGCTACATCATCCCAGAAGCCCAAAGGAAAGCGAAAAGTTGTCTTTGGGGGGAATGAGGGGGAAAGTGGAAAGAGTTTTAAGATAGAAATAGACTGAGATTCCCCTGCCTGGAGAGGCCTGCTGAACATCAGGCACCCTGAGTGTGGAAAGGAGTGAGCTTGGGCATCTATGCACAGCCGGGAAACCACTGCACAGAGCATCTCAGAGCCCTTGTGGGTAGCTCTGCCTGGAAAGAAGAGGGCTGTTCAATACCTGGGGCCAAAAGACAGCTATACAGAGGGCCCCTGCACCTAAGAACCCATCCCCTCCCTAGTCCTAAAATTTACTGAACCCTCCAGGCATAGAGGCAGTATGGAATATGGAAGTGGAGCCTGAGATTTCCACAGACACTGCTCATGAACCCAAAGAACAGTTCCAGCCCCTCCTATATCCAAATGCACAATCCTAGGAACATGGTATTATACCAAAGCTTCTCTTTTTCATATTTTTCTTAATGACTACATGTGCACGTTTATGTATGTGCACCTGTATGCATATGTATGTGCAGGGGGAGTGTGAGTATGCGTGTACATTAATCGGGGTGCAGGATGCAAGGAGTCCCGTCTGACTATTTCTCCTAGCGCTCCACATGATAGTAAAGGACTTCCTTACAGACCTGAATTGGCATCACTGAGTGGCACAGAAATAGGGAGAGAGGGAAAAAAGAGGCAGCCAGCAGGTGAAGCTGCTATACACAATCCTTGTTGGGGGCCAAAATGTCTTTCACACATGCAACATCAAAGCCAGGTCCAGAGCACAGTCAGACCAGGCAGCTTCCTGCTGGACGTCTGGCCACCTCTGCTCCACCTGAAGTCTCCCCTGATTCAGCACCCTGGATCTTCTGCCACAGGTCACACTTTGGGTTTAGGAAACAGTGCTTATGCTTGGGCTGGGGTAGGAGGGAGATGTCTCTGTGTTAATCTGCTGTCAGGATAGTGAATTAGTTTCTCTCTTGGCCTGGAGATGAGGTTGAATTCTGTTTTCACCACTGATTATCTGAACAATTTTGGCAGCTTCTAGTACCTCTCCTGTATTAAATAGATTTTTGTGTTGTTTGTATATCTGTTTTTGTTATTTTTCAGCTGTCGTATGGTGGGGGAGTATTAAATGGGAACCTTGGGGACCTGCCACTGTGGGGGTGGGGTGGTGTCCCCCCAACATCATCACTGTCATCACCTATCACCACATGTGGTTTCATATTCACCAGCTTTGTGATTATCATCTCATGTTGGAAAGGGAGTGAGGAAGCGCCAAGGCTCAGGAGGTTTTTATCAGGAAAAATGGAGCTGAGGAGGGTCCTGAGAGGAGGCTGATGGCAGAGAAAAGCCTCAGACATTGAGACAGGGAGCCTCGTAAAAGAAATAATTCTTTCCGCCTCCCCAGACTGGATGGGAGAAGTTATGCAGACCAGTCTGATGTCGTCTGTCACCAGCACTGCCCCAGTCTCGGCTCCTGCTAGTGTCTTACCAACCTGCAACCTGAGAGCTCAAACAGGCTTCAGACCCCTGCAGGACCAATCTTCTCATGGCCTAGATGAGAACAGCACAGCTCAGAGAGGAAGGAAGCTTGTCCAAGGTCACACAGAGCAGGCTTTGGAGTTGGGACTGGAACTCAGATCTCTGGCCCTCATAGCACCTCGAATCAGATTCCAGGATTTGCTGTGGTGAAGGTTCTCATCTTCCCAGTGCCCTTCATAAACTTACCTTACCCTCCTCTGTCCCTAGCTAATTGTGGCCCTCAGGGGCACCCTTTTCCTCCCCGTGTCTGTAAATTGGGTGGCTGATCTAGTTGATTTAAAAGGTCTCTTTAACTTTAATGATCTGTGCTTCCCCAGCTCATGCGCCCTAGAGGCTGTCAGATGTCCGAGTAGGAGGAGGACACAGCGTGACAGGTGGTGTCCCTGACTCCGGAGGGGGACTTGGCAGAGCTGCCTTCTCCAACAGGGATGAGGAGGGTGGGAGCTGGCAGGAGGATCCACCCACTTTGGACAAAAGCTATGAATCACCAGTGGAGGAAGGGCAGGAGGGAGGCAATCAGCCGGTAACAGGGCCGTAATAGACGAGTCTGTGATCTTCTGAGACAGCTCTGAACCCCCATGCCTTTTCCATGTACAAAGGGCCTGGAGCTAACTCAGGCAAGCCCCGAAACTTTAATCCACAATGTTCTCACTGAGATTCAAGGAGAACACTATTTTTGTCATAAAGATATTTCAGGGTTACTCAGCAAGTTTTAGTGACTCAGTTCTCCATGGCGCAGCCTGAGAAGTCCTTCTAAAATAAAAATTGGGTCAAGGCATTTTCTTGCTTAAAAACTCCTAGGGACTTCCACAGTCCTTGCTGTGGCCTCCAGAGTCTGGTTAGATGCAGCTTTGCCTGCCCTTGGCCTCCTGCCAGCCCAGTCCGTCAATGTCATTGTATCCACAGTGGCCTCATCCCTTTCTCAGAGGACTCGACTCATCCCCACCTCACTGTTTCGCACCTGCAGTTCCAGCTGCCAGGAATTCTGTTCTCTCCACTCATCTGCTGTCTGGATCTGATATTTCTTCAAGCTGTGATGAAATATTATTTTATCGTAAAGCCTCTTCTTTCCTTTTTCCAATCTAAATTGTGACCCTGTCTGATATTCTTGCTCACAATAACATCCCCCTGTTCCTCTTATCACTTACTTCATTTTGCAATTATTTGGGCTTATTGTCTACTCTCTCTCTTTTACCCCTACTATTAGTTCCAAGCCTCAAAAGGCCAAGAATCATATTTATTCTTTCCATCCCTAAAATGCCAATCCCTAGCACAATGTCTGGCAAATCATAAACACCAAGGAAGACTGTTTTTTGATGTGTTTCAAAAAAGAAACAAAATGTATAATCATTGAAGTCACATGTCAGAAGTAATTGTCATAAGGTGCAAAATGTCCATGATTTTTTCTCAAGTGCCTTCAGGGGGGACTTGCACATTCTCGTAAGTCAGAGCTTTGTATCACCCTTCCCAGGGGACAGCCACTTGAGAATCAGAAAATGTCAAGTCTGTGCAGAGTCTTAGAGTATCTAACCCAGCAGTTTCAGATTCTTTTTTAATAACAAGCATGTTCCTCAGCCTAAGCTTTGTCTAGACCCCAATATATGAGCCACATGAAATCAAAGGTCTCTGGCTAATGTGGGGGCTGTACCACAGAGGAAAGGATGCTTAGAATCTTTAATCTTCTCTAGTGGTGTACCTAGGGTAGGGCAGGAGGGTGGTTCACTTTAGGTGGAGGCAATAGGGGGGATATTGTGTACAGAGAATTGAAAACTAGTAACACAATTGATAAATAACTAACATAAAGCAATAACATCAACTGAAATTTGATTTGTTTTTTAACATGCGGTTCTATGCCATGTCAACGACAAAACATTCTTCCCTGCCAGAGTGGCAAGCCGCGCTTCCCCAGTCCTGCCCCCATACCACGTGCACACACACACTCACACACACACACAATATGCACAACACCACTTGTATGCTACATATCTCAATAAACTTCCTCCCTGAAATTTTACATAAGGCCCTCATTAAAGAAGGAACTGATGTTGTACTTGTTCAGACTGTAGGAGCCACCATGTGTGGCTTCCTCCCTGAAATTTTATATAAGGCCCTCATTAGAGAAGGAACTGATACTGTACCAGTTCAGACTGTGGGGCTCCATGAGGCTCCTCCTCATGTCAGAGTGAGGACATGCAAATGGTATTAGGACACCCTAGCTGACGGTGAGAGCCTTCATGTTACCCTCCTGGGTATTCTCAGAACACAGGCTTAAGTCTTTGAAAGACAGGATCGGATAGAGGTTAAGGGCTAGGACTATGCAGCCAGGCAACCCAGATGCAAATCTGAGCTGTGTCATGTACTTCTGTGTTGGGCTCAGGTAGCTTACTTGATCTCTTTAAGACTAAGTCCTATGTGGAGAAAAGGGAACACTTCTACACTGCTGGTGGGAATGGAAAGTAATACGTCCCTTTTGGAAAGTCCTATGAAGAACACTTAGAGATCTAAATATAGAACTGCCATTTGATCCTATATGGATACCCTTGATGGCCTTTTCTTCCCTAATTGCGATGGCTAAAACTTCCATTATTTCTTTTTCTTTCCCCATTATATTAGCTAAGAGCTCCAGTGTAATATTGAATGGAAGAGGTGAGAGTATACATCTTTGCTTTATTTCCAGTTTTAGGGGAATATCATTTGGCTTTTCACTACTAAATATGATGTTAAATGTCAAGTTTTTTACAGATAAGGAAGTTCTCATCTTGTTTGTATTTTCTGAAGCTGTTGTTACACGTGACTGTTAAAATTTCTCCCGTTTATTAAGATGAAATTTTCCTTTATTTCATTTATTTTAATATGGTTAACTACATTGATTTCTTTAAAATCTATGAGATCAGACAATTAAGTTTATGAATTCATCCTAGAAAAAGTGCTACATGCTCATTGCTGAATATCATTATGTCACCTTCCAAGTATTCCCTTTGGCTGTCTGATGACTGTGGTGATATTCAACAATGAGATATATAGCACTTTTCCTAGGATGAGTTTATGAACTTAAAGGTCAGGCCTTGTATGAGCACAGTGATAATGGCCATTCCAGAAAAACAGGTCCAGAATTGTTTTGAAGGGTGGACTAGGCACTGGGATTGGTGCATAGCTTCCCAAGAAGAGTACTTTGAAGGTGACCATAGTGATATTCAGCAGGGAGGTATGTAGCACTTTTTCTAGGATGAATTCACAAACTTAATTGCATTCCTGTATACATACACAACATACACACACACATACATACATATATATGCCTCTATTTGACTTGCTATGTTGGTAAGGACTTTTTGCTTTTATTTTTATGAGAGATACTAGCGTATGGTTGGTTCTGTGTGTGTGTGTGTACTTTCTTTGTTTTTGCATTTTCTTTTTCTGATTTTAAAGTCAAACCAGAAGATTGTTATTTTTCTGGCCTTGTAAAATGGTTTGGGAAATATTTTCTCCTCTACTATCTGGAAGCATTATATAAGATTGCTATTCTTCCATAACATGTTTGGTAGACTTCACCAGTGAAGCCTTTGAGAACAGAAATTTTCTTTGTGGGAAGGTTCTTAGTTACAAATTCGATTTCTTTAATAGATGTAGTGCTTTTCCAGCTGTCCCTTAATTCTTGAGTACTGGTAATCTGTATATGCTAAGGAATTTGCCCGTTTTAGTTGTCAGATTTATTAGCATAAAATCATTCATTATAGTTTCTTACTCTTTTACTGTCTATAGAATCTTTAGTGATATATTCCCTTTCATTCCTGATAGTAGTGATTTCTGTCTCTTCAGTTTAGCTAGTTTATCAATTTTATTAATTTTGTCTCAAAGAACCAGTTTTTGTTTTCATTGATTTTTCTCTGTTTTTCAGGTGGCTTATTTTACTGATTTTTGTTCTTTGTTATATTGTTACTGCTTACTTACTTTGGCTTAATTTGCTCCTTTATTCTAGCTTCCTCTGGTGGAAACTTAGATAATGGGAGTTCGGGCCTTTTCTCCCCTAATAAATGCATAGAAAACGATAAATTCCCTCAAGGCACCCTTTTGGCAGCATCTCACAAATTTCGATATGTTAGGTTTTCATTTTCATTCAGCTCAAAATATTTTCTAATTTCCCTTGTGATTTCTTATTTGCTTAATATTTTATTTTAGAAGTATATTACTTGATTACTAAATATTTGAGAATTTTTCAGTTATCATTTGTTATTTTTTTTCAGTATCATTCCATTGTCATGAGTGTATGTTGTGTGTATAGTTTCAGTTCTTTACATTTGTAAGACTTATTCCTGGCTAAGGAGATTGACTGTTTTGGTAAATGTTTCACAGGCATTGTAAAATTTATATTTTGCTGTTGTGGGTTGGCGTTCTATAAATCACAATTCAGTTGAGGGTGCTGCTTTAGTCTTCTTTATCCTTCCTTTATTTTTATTGGATCTGTTCTGTTCATTACTGTGAGAAGAATGTTCATGTCTCCAACTGTTACTGTGTTTATTCTGGCTTTCATTTCTGTCAGGTTCTGCTTCATGAATTTAGTAGGTCTGGTATTACATGCATACACACTTAGAATGGTTCTTTTAAATGAATTAACACCTTAGATCATAATGAAATGCCCCTCATTAGCTCTAACAATATTCTTTGTTTTGTGTTCTACCTTGTCTCCTATAACTCTACTAGCTTTCTTAAGATTTCAGTTTGCAAGAGATATTTTCTATCTTTTTACTTTTAAACTATTTCCTTTTTTAAAAATTTTTTTTATTAAATCATAGTTGTGCACATTAATACTATCATGGGGTACAGTGTGTTGTTTCCATATACAATTTGTAAACTATTTCCTTTTTGGTGTGGGATTCTTTATATTCAAAATATCTTATTGATTTTTTTTTTTTTTTTTGAGACAGATTCTCACACTCTGTTGCCTGGGCTAGAGTGCAGTGGTGTCATCATAGCTTACTGTAACTTTGAACTCCAGGGCTCAGGCAGTACCTAGAGTAGCTGGGAATACATGCATATGCCACCACCCCCAGCTAATTAAAAAAATTTTTTTTTTCTTTTTTGTAGAGAAGGACGTATTAGTTTGCATTCCCACCAGCAGTGTAGAAGTGTTCCCTTTTCTCCACAACCACGCCAGCATCTGTGATTTTGTGATTTTGTGATAGGGGCTAATCTTACTGGAGTTAGATGATATCTCAAAGTAGTTTTGATTTGTATTTCTCTGATGATTAAGGATGGTGAGCATTTTTTCATATATCTATAGGCCATGTGCCTGTCTTCTTCAGAGAAATTTCTCTTCAAGTCCCTTGCTCACCCTGAGATGGTATCACTTGTTCTCTTCTTGCTAATACATTTGAGTTGTCTATGGATTCTGGTTATTAAACCTTCGTCGGATACATAGCCAGCAAATATCTTTTCCCATTCAGAGGGTTGTCTACTTGCTTTTCTTACTGTGTCCTTGGCTATGCAGAAACTTTTTAATTTGAGGAGCTCCCAGTAGTGTATTTTTGATGTTGCTTCAATTGCCCCGGGGTCCTTCTCATAAAATATTCGCCCAGGCCAATTTCTTCAAGAGTTTTCCCTACACTTTCTTCTAGTGTTTTCATAGTTTCATGTCTTAAATTTAAATCTTTAATCCAGTGAGAGTCTATCTTAGTTAGTGGTGACAGGTGTGGGTCCAGTTTCAGTCTTCTGCAGGTCGCCAGCCAGTTCGCCCAGCACCATTTGTTAAATAGGGAATCTTTTCCCCACTCAATGTTTTTAATTGGCTTATCAAAGATCATATAGTGGTAAGTAGCTGGATTCATCTCTTGGTTCTCTATTCTATCATATAGTGGTAAGTAGCTGGATTCATCTCTTGGTTCTCTATTCTCTATTCTATTCCATACATCTACCTCTCTGTTTTTGTGCCAATACCATGCTGTCTTGATCACTATGGATTTATAGTATATTCTGATACTAGTCTGACATAGTCTGATGTCTGGTAGCATGATTCCTCCTCCATTGTTTTTGTTTCTGAGTAATATCTTGGCTATTAGAGGTTTTTATGATTCCATATAAAACAAAGTATTATTTTTTTGAGATCTTTAAAGTATGGCAATGGACCTTTAATAGGGATTGCATTAAAATTACATATTGCTTTAGGTAGTATAGACATTTTAACAATGTTAATTCTTCCCAGCCATGAGCATGGTATGTTTTTCCATTTGTTAACATTTTTAGCTATTTCTTTTCTCAGAGTTTCATACTTCTCTTTATAGAGATCTTTCACATCCTTTGTTAGGTAAACTCCAAAATATTTCATCTTCTTTGGCACTACTGTGAATGGAATAGAGAGCTTGACTATTGTTTGTATATATAAAGGCTACTGACTAATGGGTGTTGATTTTATAACCTGAGACACTGCTGTATTCTTTGATCAGTTCTAAGAATTTTGTAGTAGAGTCCCTGGTGGTTTCCAAGTATACAGTCATGCCATCTGCGAAGAATGAAAGTTTGATCTCTTCTGATCCTATGCGAATACTCTTGATTGCTTTTTCTTCCCTGATTGCGATGGCTAAAACAGCCATTACAATGTTAAAGAGCAATGGGGACAATGGGCAACCTTGCCTGATTCCTGATCTGAGTAAAAGTGATTTCAATTTAGTTCCATTCAATACAATATTGGCTGTGGGTTTGCTGTAGATCGCCTCTATCAATTTGAGAATAGTCCCTTCTGTGCCAGTTCTCTTAAGTGTTCTGATCATAAAGGGATGCTGGATATTATCAAAAGCTTTTTCTGCATCAATTGAGAGGAGCATATGGTCTTTGTTTTTTAATTTGTTTATGTGATGAATTACGTTTATAGATTTACGTATGTTGAACCAGCCTTGAGATCCTGGGATAAAACCCACTTGGTCATGGTATATAATTTATTTGATGTGTTGCTGGATTCTATTTGTTAGGATCTTGTTGAATATTTTTGCATTAGTATTCATTAGTGATATTGGTCTATAATTTTCTTTTCTTGTTGGGTCTTTTCCTGGTTTGGGGATCAAGGTGATGTTTGTTTCATAGAATGTGTTGGGTAGTATTCCATCTTTTTCCATATTTTGGAAAAGGTTAAGTAGTATAGGTATTAGGTCCTCTTTAAAAGTTTGGTAGAATTCTGATGTGAAGCCACCTGGTCCTGGGCTTTTCTTTTTAGGGAGGTTTTGTATAGTTGACGCTATTTCAGAACTTAATATAGGCCTGTTCAACATTTCCACTTGGTTCTGACTAAGTCTTGGAAGGTGGCCTGCATCCAAGTATTGGTCAATTGCCTTCAGATTTTCATATTTCTGAGAGTAAAGTTTCTTGTAGTATTCATGAAGGATTTCTTGAATTTCTGAGGGAACTGTTGTAATTTCATCTTTACCATTTGTGATTGATGAAATTAGAGATTTAAGTCTTTTTTCTCCTGATTAGGTTGGCCAAGGATTTATCAATTTTGTTGACCTTTTCCAAAAACCAACTTTTTGACTTATTAATCTGTTGTATAATCCTTTTGTTTTCAATTTCATTTAATTCTGCTCTGATTTTGGTTATTTCTTTTCTTCTGCTGGGTTTCAGATTGGAGTGTTCTTCCTTTTCCAGTTGCTTGAGAAGTCCCATTAAGTTGTTAACTTCCTCTCTTTCTGTTTTCTTGAGGAAGGCTTGCAGTGCAATAAATTTTCCTCTTAGGACTGCCTTTGCGGTATCCCAGAGGTTCTGATAACTCATCTCTTCATTATTGTTTTGTTCCAAAAATTTGGTAATTTCCTTCTTGATCTTGTCTCTGACTCAACTATCATTGAGCATAAGGTTATTTAGCTTCCACATTTTTGTTTGAGTCTACAGATTCTTGTTGTTACTGAGTTCAACTTTTATTCCATGATGGTCTGAAAAGATGGAAGGAAAAATTTCTATTCTTTAAAATTTGCTGAGGTTAGACTTGTGACCTAAGATGTAGTCTATTTTGGGTTTGTTTTTTTTTTTTTTTTTGAGACAGAGACTCAAGCTGTCCACTTGGGTAGAGTGCTATGACATCACAGCTCAGAGCAACCTCCAACTCCTGGGCTCAAGTGAGTCTCCTCCCTCAGCCTCCCAAGTAGCTGGGACCACAGGTGCCCACCACAACACCCGGCTATTTTTTGGTTATAGCCATCATTGTTGTTTGGTGGGCCCAGGCTGGATTCGAACCCGCCACCTTAGGTGTATGTGGCTGGCACCTTAACCACTTGAGCCAGGAGTATGTTCCGTGGGCTAATGAGAAAAATGTGTATTCAGTTTTATTAGGGTGAAATGTTCTGTAGATGTCAGTTAAATCCAAATACTGAATGGTTAAGTTTAAATCTAAGATTTCTTTGCTAAGCTTCTTATTGGAGGATCTATCCAGCATTGCCAATGGGATATAAAAATCTCTGACTATGATGGAGCTGGGAGTAATCAGGTTGCTCATGTCTGTTAGAGTGTCTCTTATAAATTGAGGTGCATTCTCGTTGGGTGCATAAATACTGATAATTGAAATCTCATTGTATTGAGTATTACCCTTAACAAATATAAAGTAACCATCTTTGTCCTTGCTCACTTTTGTTGGTTTAAAGCCTATTGCATCTGCGAATAAAATTGCAACACCTGCTTTTTTCTGCTTTCCATTAGCCTGGAATATAGATGACCATCCCTTCACCCTGAGTCTATGCTTGTCTTTCAAAGGAAGGTGAGTTTCTTGGATGCAGAAGATATCTGGCCTGAGTTTTTGTATCTAGTCAGCCAGCCTTTGCCTCATTAGAGGGCAATTTAAGCCATTCACATTGATTGAGAATATTGATAAGCCTGTATAATTTTGGGTATTGAGTTTTTCGAAAGTCCAGTGGATGTCTTTAATCCTTTTGTCACTGTGGAGATTGGAATTTGATCAAAATTTTCTGTGTGGGTTTATTTATGTGGTGGAGGGTTGTGCTGATCATTATGGAGGATAGATCTGAGAATATCCTGGAGGGCTGGTTTCAACATGTGAATGTCATTAAAGTATTTAATTTCTTCATCATAAATGAAACTCAGTTTAGCTGGATACAGGATTCTGGGTTGAAAGTTATTTTGTTTTTGGAGATTAAAGGTCAATGACCACCCTCTTCTAGCCTGAAAGATTTCAGCAGAGAGATCTACAGTCATTTTAATATTCTTCCCCTTGTAGGTTAAGGTTTTCTTGTGTCTAGCTGCTTTCAGAAGTTTCTCTTTCATGTTAACTTTAGTGAAGTTGATTATGATATACCTGGGGGATGAGTCACGCTAGGGTTCTGAAACTGTCTGCTATCTGAATTTCAGAATCTCTTGGCATGTCTGGAAAGTTCTCTTTCATAATTTCATGAAGAAGAGCCTCTGTGTTTTGTGAAGCAACTTCATCGCCTTCAGGGATTCCTCTAAGGTGAATATTAGTTTTCTTC